>VCRD01001398.1:0-19548 GCA_006783055.1 Trinorchestia longiramus
GCTATTACTATTACTTTAACTATTACAATTGGAATGTGTGCTGGTATGAAACACAAATGAAAGAAACAAACGTTCATCAAGCTTCAATCCTTGCCAGTTTCATGAACGTTAAAATAAACAAAGGATTGGAGCTCTAAGTTGCTTTTCTTGTTTTTGCTCGATGACTTTCAATAAAACTGATCGAAGACTTTACCTAGCTTGCATAAAAGTGAACTAGTTTTAAAATTAAGGGTGGTTGATAATTCAAATTGTACTTCTGTATATAACAAACATTGTTTTCCAAAACTGACAGATACATTTGTTAGCATTTGTTTTGTCTCTGAACATTTGTTAGCAATCCTGTTAGTTAAACAATCTTCTAAAAAAATCAATAAATGTTAATAGTATAGTTGCCATGTGAAGTAACTTGTATAACAAAGCTGAACCATAAATTTTAAATCCTGTTCGTTTCAATTCGATAATTCTCCGTGTAATCATATAATATTCGACAATATTGGTGCACTTTATTAGGAAACATTGAGAGTTCATGCAATATATTATGAGAAAAAAGCGACTTATAAATTCATGGAAGTATAACAGCTGTTTTGTTCACTAATGTTTGCTTTTCCCGAACGTGCTATCCTGTATGCATGCACACAACATACATAAACTCTATATACGACTATATATATATATATATATATATATATATATATATATATATATATATATAGAATATATAAGAAGTAAGTAACTTACTTTTCCAGTAAGTATTCCACCTAGGTGTGCTAAAGTGCAGAGTGTCTTTAGTCTATATACAATATACAGGTGCTTTAGATGCTTTTTTTGTGGGTGCTCTACCTGTGGATATTTTAACAGCACTCATTTAACAAAATTGTGTAACACACTTGCATGGAAATAATGACCACCGATTGATGAATGTCAACGTTTGCAAATTCCAATTTTTGAGTGCTCCTCTTCTGAATGCGTTCCCTGAGACAGACTGCGTTGTGCAGCTGAATTTAGTCTTCTCAGATCCTCTATTTTTGGAGCTGGTCACCGACTTTGCCATTTTATAGAAGAAACAATCTTTGATCACTGAACCGCGCCGTGATTGCTTCCAAGCGGAAAATATCTCAATCGATTGAACCTCAAGAAAAAATATTCTTGTCTATTGCCGCATGAGAGAAAATATGCTAGAAAATAAGTAACTTTTTCAATAAACTTCACCGATGAAAGAAACTCACGTCAGTCATGGCTCGAACTAAAATAAATTTAAGATTATTTACGGTGGGCTTTGCTGGTTTTTATGATTACTACTAGTAGACCCACGCGTAAAAATTTACGTGTTTTTTACTGAATTATTTCATTTGATTTGCCAGTGGACGCAGACTTCGTGAAGGAGTTTCCACATTGAAGGATGCATTGTTGGTATCCACAATACAATGCTTACAATTCATGTATACCCAACCGAATTTCCTCCTATCTAAATCCTTAAGAGAGGGACAGAGAGGCGGACCAAACAAGCAAGTAAGCAACAAACTGTGTATTATTATACAGTGGAATTATTATTACTGTTTTTATTATCAGTATCATTACTATAACTGTTATTAAATAATTACTATTGTTTTTTTAGTGGTTTGTTGTGAAGATATTTTCTAGTTTCGACAACCGTATTCATTACAAATGAATCAAACCATTATTCTGCAAACTAAAAACTTTACTACTTTATCTTCCCTTTCTATCTGTATCATCTAATTATTAAAACAATGAAGTGCGTAATTAAATTATTAGTCAATTTTATCCGTGTAATTTTCACTGCATCGGCTGATAACAAAAAACCAACGTACCACGAACATTTCTAGGCAACCACACACAATGAGATTATGATCGTGCCTTTACTCTGTTTAATATCTAAATTCCAAGTATTTATATCACCCACCTATTTGAGAAGGAATCCAACAGGCAACGGCAAGATGCACACCGCAATGTAAAGGAATTTGATTGTAACAATTGCATCAAAAAATTCTTCACAGGTATTGGGCGCGCCTCAAACTGTGTATTGTAGATACCTGGCGCAGCTGCCGCATCAAGTCGCACTCTGCGGTATCATTTTTTAAGACACCTCAAGACCTACTCAAGTGGCAGACGACGACTTTATTTATAGCGATCTTTGAAGTCATGTTCAGAACTCGACAAGTCATTGCAGTCGCTCCTGTGCGAGGCAGCTCGCTCACCAGAGCGTGTATTAAGGAATTCTGCCACTTGAGCTTTTTGTTCTATACATCGGTGCGTGACAAGTCTTTCCTTACGTCGATTTAAGGAATAGTCATGGGCTTTAGACAGGCGATCGGCGTCGTCTAAAGCGAACCACGGCTCAATTTTTCTTGCAAATTTCCCGAGTGCCATCTGGTCGTGATCATTAGCGACTCCAGAGGGCGTCTCACCAGCTACATTAAGAGCAATGCAAAGAGAGGCTAACCAATCACGCTTGCACCGCAGCTCACAGTGCTATTCGTACGGAAATATATGGCCTTATGCCGCTGCCACCTGCATGTTTGTTTTCCGGTCATTATTATTGCCATCAGAGACACTCAATAAATTTGTAAGACCACTGGATACTTGACGGCAGGAAATTCGATGAAAGTCCCAGTTTTGGCGTCGATAACTCGAGTTTCCTGCACTGCTGGAGACGTACGATCCAGAGTGACAGGACAATGGAGCTAACATACAATAGAAGCAGAGAAATGATCGAGGAAAAGTGGGTTTACGGCAGTTAGGCTTTCAGTGTTAAGCCTGTGATCCTAAAATAAAATATTTTAGAAGGCAGCTTCTGTAACTTAAGTTCCTGAGACAACAAATGCCAATAGCAGCTGATTAATTCATTATTTCTAGATGAACAGCTGAATGGTAGCTGATTAATTTATTATTTCTAGAAGAACAGCTGAATGGTAACTAGTGTAGTTCTACTAGTTTGGTGTCATGATGGTTAGATTCAATTAAATGTTGTTCCTGAAAGCGAATAAATAATGAATTCTTAAGACTAATAGAATAGAATAGAATGAGGCTATAGGAACGAACCTTCTGGCCCATTCTTGAGTCGGATAATTACTTCGATAATTATTCGGTTGTTTTACCCAAGTCCCATGCCATGTTAGAAATAAATTCGTCTACGTCTATGGACTAGAATCTTTTAAAGCATTAGAACTGAAATTATCCAACGTCACAGTCTGGTATATTAGAAAAGCCTTGATAATTCACTTCCTATTGAAAGGACAATATCATGAAACGAATTAGTACTAAGAATAAAAAACTTACAGATACACACAAACCAACTTTATAACGTGAAAAAATTATTCAGAGGCAGTTAATGTTCAAGAAATGAACAGTGCTTGCGTGCACCATCACAAAACACGGCTTTTCATTGCCAGAAGCGTGGCCGCAAGAGACAAATTTCTCCAGCGAAAGAACGACCCATCTGTTCTAAAGCAAAGGCACTCATCCATTAGAAGCACACAAATAAACCTAAATTTCACTCGGCCGAGGTTGAGATGAGCATCTCTGTAATAAGCTGCCAGTAAATGGCTCGCATGTTTGCTCAGGAGTGCACGACTACGCCGGTGACTGTCTTCAGTGACAGTCGTGTTCATGCTCCGTAACTGGAACTAATCGCACTCCAGTTAAATGGATTGCTTCAAGCTCAGATAAGGGTCTGGTCGGAGACCTGGCATCAAGATCAGGTCTGCAGAAACGTTCGCATGTGTTGCGCAGTGAGAGAAGGAGTGTGGGTCGAGCGTGTTGTTGTACCCGCTTGTCTTGAGGAGTGTGGGTCGAGCGTGTTGTTGTACCCGCCTGTCTTGAGGAGTGTGGGTCAAGCATGTGTTTTGATGAGTGTGCAGTGGAGTGTGGGTCAATCGTGTTGTTGCCTCCTGGCTTAAGTGTGCATTGAAGTGTGGTAGTAGCACCTGCTTATGTAGAAGTGTGTTGTGTTGGAGTATGGCATTCTGAAACACGGCTCATCAAGGTATTTGATGCATTTATGGGTCCTGTTGGAATTTATTGAGTTATAATGCACATTAAAATCGAAGCATCTGGAGTGAGAATGTTCAAGCGTGAAGAGTTGGGATATTTTGCACTGCCTTGTGATGCAGTTTGTGAAGTTAGAATGGTAGCTTCTTAAACTCTTTGAACATATTACACTGTTTCATGTTGGGACTGAACATGTTCGTTGAAAACTTTTGGAGTAGAGTATTTTGTATGGGAATTTGGTGTACTGTAATGTATAGTAGTGTGCTCTTTTAAAACTTATTACCATGGAGTATTATGTACAAGAATATCTTACATTTTAGAGCATGTCCACGTGTGTTACTTGAAAATACACGAAAGTGCGTAAAAATATTGCACGAAATAGCATTGCACTAAAACATACACATAAGAATGTTCCGTGCCAATTACCATTGAATGTTTCAAATTATTTAATATCGTAGTAACTTGCTTTTAATGTCGTAATACGTTATTTTCTAATGGTTTATGTTTCCGTACGTTAGCTCTACGTAGTCATTTTGGAGAACGCTGTATTTTGATTGTAATCGATTTGAACTAGGTAGCATGCTATAATTATTGTGGGGGTTTTGGAGAACGCTTTGGTATTGCACTGGCACAAGAGTATGGAATATTAAAACATTGTCACATGCACTGCAATACAAGTTACTAGCATCACAAAGACCTTTTCTTGACCTGCGTACAAAAGCATATCGGAACAATGAAATTTGCGAATTTTCATTATGGTGAAAATTCGCGTGATTGGTGTTCCAGCATAAACCCTAAAATATAGTAGAAATCTTGTCCTTTTAAAAATCAGCCATTGAATTGAAATTAAATCTAACAAAACGTGACCCAATTCAAGTAAGACAATAGGGAGAGAGTTATCAACAATCCGTTTGTTGAAGACATACGCTAAAGGTCACGTTATATTTTTACTGTCATAAACAATCCTAAATAAATACTCAACCACAACTTTGTCCTAAATTCTGAGTAATTGATATATGTGATTAAAAAAACCTAATTCGTATTGGAATTGTGTCTTAGAAATGTTTGAAATATAATATTAATTTGAGAACATGCTTTGCACAGACTAGATGCTCTACTTCTGATCCACCTTGAAATTTGACTGCTAAATCCAGGAGTTGTCCTGTCAACGCATGAAATTTTACTGCTAATTCCAGGAGTTGTCCTGCCAAGACGTGAAAGTTTATTGCTAATTCCAGGAATTGTCCTGCCAAGACGTGAATGTTTTTTGCTAATTTCAGGAGTTGTCCTGCCAAGACGTGAATGTTTACTGTTAATTCCAGGTGTTGTCCTGCCAAGACCTTAAAGTTTACTGCTAATTCCAGGTGTTGTCCTGCCAAGACGTGAAAGTTTACTGTTAATTCCAGGAGTTGTCCTGCCAACACCAACTTTGACAATAAATATAAATTATAGTGAGACAATGAGCGTCGTGATTCAAAGATACAACAAATTTACTATTGATTTCCCTCCAAGTTCCTCATGTCGTTGAATAACTTATCTCTAAACACAAGGTGATTCACGCTAGCGTGTTGTGCGTGTCTATGTAATAACATTACTCAAGAAGCGAGAGATTTGAGAATCCTCTCCTTTCGTTGGCAACATTTGTTTGTTTTTATTTCCTAAGCTCTGAAAAATTCAAATAAAAATTCCCATGGGTGTTTGGAAGAAAGTAAGACCCCTGTATGAAAATGTATACAGGATATGTTCATGCAGTACATGCACTACAGTATCTCACGTTTTGAAATGCTCAAAAACTTCCATTAGATTATTCAATGCAAGGAAAATTGATTTGATTTCACACTCATGAGAAATCCGTAATTTAACTAATACCATGGCACAAATTAACTGCATTTTTCTTTGTTTCAAATAATTTCCTCAGAAGATACAATTATTTGTGGCTTAATTCGTTTTCTACGTTCGACAGGAGTACATAACGATATCATTTTTTCCCTATAACTTTAATCATAAATGATAAAAAAGTATCTTTGTAGAAGAACCACACCCAGGTTTATTATGTAGAAGTGGTCCTTAAACTTTATTATTGGCAGGACTTAGTCCATATGCTTAGTTCAACGTAGGAGTTGTGTGTAGGACTTGTTGTCTACAACTTTTGGTTAATGGATATTTTTTCAGATGTCAAAATATTTACTTGTGGTCAATTATTGGTTTTTGTTTTGATCGTTTTTTACCTGAAGGTGAGTGTGTGTGTGTGTTCATATTTTTAACTTAATATATGAATATCAAAATCTTAGTTTGAGTAGGCGGAAACCTGAGAGGAATAAATCTTCCTTTACATTTAATAAGCGGTGCGTGAGTACAGAAATCGCCTTATACGATCACTTTTCCATTCTCTTGTAGTCAAAAGTGCATCACTTCCATCATAAATATTCAAGCTCATTTCCATGTTTTATCAAACACAGACGCTTCGCTAATTCACATCATCTTCCTTCTGTAATTCTTCGCCTGTTTTCTTGGATTAGCAGCTATCTTTTGATGGGAGGTGCAAATTAGGAAAATCAGTTCGAACCCCCATTCAAGTCCCGAAAATCAAATTTACCATCTCTGTTCAAAGTGTCCCAGCATAACAGGACCACAAACGAAAAGGAGTTTTAGTTTTGGTGTCTACTTCCAGTAAGAAAGAACGCTGAATAGCAGAGGCGAGGAAACAGAACACACACACGAAACGTTTATTTGTTTTAGCTCGATGTGTGTGGCTTAGTTCGAATGAACGCAAAAGACTGAAATTATTAGCATTTTTTAGACGCGAAATGCATGTTGAAGTATAGGGACGAGGGCCACGTACTGCTAAAACTTACTGAACAAATTTCTACACAGCCATGGTTCTCATATAAAGGGATCTGCAGACGATGCTTCTGTGGCCGAACATTACGTTGGTTTGTCTGCATGAAGAGACTCGTTTTCGCCTCTCTCTCCAGTACGCACGTAATTAGAGTATATTGTTACTCAACTAGACTGCATCATTGTTGTCTCTGGGAACAACCTTTTGTAGTCAGAATATTTCGATAATCTGGGAGAGATTGAAAGCATTTTTCGTTCAAATTCACGGTTGGATTGACAGTATCACCTCTGAGCTGGTCCTGTGAGGTTAGAATATCATAATAAAGTTAAGGGTTACATGACAATATTTCTATCGAAATTAATGATTACATCTGAGTTGAGTTATCCTAAGGCTGGAAACATTTAAGGGCCGAGTGGAGGACTTAGGGGCCGAGTTGGTGATAACCTACATATATAAGTGCCGAGTTGGTGATATAAGGACCAAGTGGATGACCAAAGGGTTGTATTGGTGACCTCAGTGCCGAGTTTGTCTCCTAAGGGCCGATTGAGTGACCTAAGAGTCGAGTTGGTGATCTGTGGGTCGAAATGGACCCACTTGGTGACCAAAGGTTTATGAACTCCTACATATTTTTTCCTATCTATCAAACACTTACGTGAGATATTGGGTCAAACAAGACTCATAATCTACAAAAACACGGTGGCTAAAATGGATTAGTGAAACGCATTCAAGACAGGGTATTCAATATATTTTGAAATTTCACTTTCATCTTGAAAATATGATAATACTCGAAGCGATTCTACGTCGCTTCTGAAGGCAAATAATAAAAATCTCATGAGTTATTTTCATCCAATCACGTTCCTAAGATATAAAACTGAACACACCTCAACATGGAGTAAATTTCCGCCAATTTGAAAATCCTTATCTGGCTCGCAGTTCTATCAAAACAAGTTAAATCATGATAAAAAAAGCTGAAACGTTTCTGTTGAAGTTTATTATATTAGGCAAATTGTCTCTTTCTTTCCCTTGTTGAACAGAAAATTCTTCAAAAATGTCGTTTACCTTAAAAAACTTTTACTCGCCTCAGCAGTACAAGACTCGGATAAAAACAATGGTAACCGAATTTTCCTTTTTCAGAGACTTCTTGCCCGTTCATGGTTTGCATTATTGACAGCCACAGGAGTGTCAAGAAAGAGACAGGAAGCCTTGACTCTGTAGTGAATCTAGAAAAATATATATTCCATGTGGCAAATGAATCATCAAACAGAAAAATCGGTTTTGATGCAAAAAATCTGCAACAGGCGGAGCCTGAATAACTTTTGATCAAATAATAAAATTCACTTAAAACTAAAAGCAACCCTCTTAGAGAAAGCTAGAAGCCTTGTAATTTGATGTAAACAGAAAAATAAATATATTTCTAAGAGACAAGTTTGCGGACCTAAAAGAATTCTCAACACAAAAATACGTATACCCTAACAAACGTCATCAAACATCCTTTCTAAAATCTAATGTTGTTCATCAGTAAGAAATCATTAATAGTTCTGTTTTGAAAATTTATGACTACGTTACATGACCGCTGGAAAATCAGAGAGAATAGAAATCATATAAGAGAGACAAACGAGCATTTTTTTAGTTTCCATCGCAAGCAAGGGACACAAGTTAAAGATTAAAGGATGTCTTAAAATTCAATTATATTTTCCGTGTTTTATGTTTTATTAAATTGTATATACACACGAGTATACATGCATCTTATATACAGGAAAATAGTTGATGAGGAAAATGTTTGATTATTAGAATGAAACAGGACTAGCTATACGCGAAATCATGAAGTTTCAGTCGGGGGTCTCAATTCCAATTTGATTGGATGAAATATACTTTGTTCGACGGTGTGCGGGGAAATGGACGTGTTATCTGCGTGATATTTTTTCGCCAAAGGAGACCGAGTCGGAGACCTCGGAGACTTGTCTTCAATTTTATCGAAGGGCTGCGCTCCCTGAAGCCCCAACTCCTCCGAATCTTTCCTAGAAGAAAAAAGGCCAGGCGGAGGAGTGAGGGGAGAGGCCGGGCGCTTGCTTTGTCTCGGGGTGATGAGAGATTCTATGGATAAAGACGAAGGAAAAGATCTTTGATAGGTTGGACTGACGGGCGTGGTGATGGCCGAGAAAGGCGGATATGGAGACCAGTTACTCAAGGGAGGACCGAAGGCCAGAGGTAGTCTAGGTGGTAGGCCAGTCGTAAATGTGGGAAATAGAGCCCCTGGCAGTGGCAGCTTCAAGGCACTTTGGTCTGGCTCCGATGTTGTCGAAAATATTCTATCAGGAGGTAAAGGCGCCCTCGGCGTCGGGAAAAATAATTCGTGTGGGGAGCTTTTGTCCTCCCAAGACACTCCAGGAAAATGATTAAAGTTTCCAAACGGACTGGCAAATGCACTAGGGTTCGGTCCTTCCGAAATCGGACAATCGCTAGACACGACAGTCCCTGAGGCTGCTGATTTCCCTAGGTACTCCAGCCTTCGCTCGAAGTCGTTCATTTTGGATTCGGCTAAATCAAGACCTTCAATTTCTGTATCACCTTTGTTGTCACTTTTGTCTTGAGTTTCTGGTGATAACTTGGACTGAGATCTTTGCTCAAGGCTCGCCTCGTCTTCTGAAGCTTCGTCTTCGAAAGGCGTTGGTGAACCAGGGTTGATGAGGTCGTCTTCGTCATCGTCTGCAGTCGGCGATCTGGATTCAGCTTCTAGTCGTGACGATGTGGATCCCGAACTACCGCCTTGTTGATGCAGCCTGAAACGAATAGAAAAGAAATTATTCCTGAATCATTAGTTTATGAAGGAACAGATTTTGATATGGAAACACAATGATTAAAAAAAGGTTAATTACTTCTTTGTGGGTTTTTGGATGACGAAGTAAGATTATAAAACACTAATGACAGTGTTGTTTAAAGGAGCATAATTATCGTAAAGCCGTTGACAAAATTACTTCTCTGATAATTGCTGTTCTTCAAAGGATCGGATTCTGGTTGTAAATAACGTACTTGGAAACTAACTTTTTGTTATTTATGTTTTTGGAAGTTAAGAAACATTCTTCGTACATCTTTTACAAAAAACCCAGAGCACAAATGTTGCACTATCGTTGAGTAATTTTGTTATACGCATTACACCGTACATTTAAGGCATGACGATATATGCAACATTGCCCTCTTTTACTGCACCAAAACTCAATGCAATAATTAGTGCCTGGTCCACTCGGGGCCGAGGATGCATCTGAAATCAAGGCCAGTATTCGGTGGCGGGGCGTGATGGACGTGGCCGCGGCGGCATACGCTTCATATTGATCAGACTAGATAAGAAGGCACAGCAGTTTTACGGAGGGAGAAGCGCGCTAGAATGGGGAGGAAGAAGAGGGGAGCGTCGTCGAGGAAGGGTTAGGGGCGCCCCGAGGCTCCCCTGCCATCAGCGCTTGAGCAAATAACCAGAAAATGACTCAACGGAACATTGTTGCGACAAATAGGATTACAAAGAGGGTTTTGCGGCTGCTGCGGTGCTGTAGAGCAGCTCTCGAGCTCTTGCTTTTGTGCCTTTAATGTCGAGTCGCAGAGATCCCTCATCAAGAGGCCAGTGACATCGAACAGCAGCAACGGAGTAAGTTGTGGGATTTGGATTATGTCCTGTGTATTTAGAGATAAACTTAAGTGATTGCTTCCGGTTCTTTATAGGCTTGTACATGGGCCAGTTTGTTATAACCCAGGTTATGAATTTAGTTTGTTTTAATGCAGAATCAGGGAATTAGGGCTAACATAATATGAATCCCTGGTATTGAACTAGAAATAAAATATGTCCCTTACCTCCACAGTTTTGTCAGTTCAATCAATTACGAATGAAAGCAACCATTTCTGCTCATGAGTTTCATAATGAAACAATAGAATTTAAACTTCTCGTTTGAGCATCGAGTTCTTCTCGTGATGATAGTTTCCAATCAATGTAGATTAAAATTCCGATCATGGGAATATTAATCACAAAAATTATGAATTCATACGAGAAGAAATTAACACTCCCCGATTATAAGAAACATAAAAACAATAAAATACAAAAACTTCGTCCCAGTTGGGCAACTCTTAAGTTAATGTACCTCTGAAAGAATCCTCTACTCTTGCCATCTAGTGGTCACGCTGTACACTAATGTGTTTTTATTAGTGTACAGCCTTTTGTTATTATAATACAAGAACTGGCTATATATTTTTTTAATATACCAAACTGGTACGTCCATGATTGAAATTTATCTGAAGTGCACACTTCGATTCTGAGCGTACAAAGATTTTGATTTGTGGGCAGTCATTTCAGAACATGCACTTTGTTGTTATTAAGCAACCTTTCTCTTAATTCTAACAACAGAAATCTCACCTATCCTAATCCTCTTCTCAAACTTGACAACAATCTCTGAATCATCTCTTTCATCGCTCATTAAATCCTTTATAATCAAAACCTTGTATTCGCCCCTCATGAAGTCTACGGATCTTCCCGTGAGTCCTTTGATAAATTATTAATTTTTTCTATATCTTCATCAAAACATTACGCATTTTTACTGGAGGATCCACGTCCAGGACCTCGTACTTTGATGATTTATTTTCTAATCTGTACAAAATAATTTATTCGTCTTCACAAACTTGTCTCCCACCATATGCGAGAACACATTTCCTGAACCAATCGTTTCCTCAACACTGCTTTGTTCCTCTTAAAATTACGAAGACTTTTTTTTCTATATTTTTTGGGTTCATCAAACCACAAACTATCTTTTGTATTTTGGTGCGTGAATGTTCAAGCTTAAGCTTAGCACCATAATGTTAATGCTCAATTATTACTGAATGAATTATTTACCACTTAATACTGACTTAATGCTTAACTAATACTGAAGGCTGGCACCATATTATTAACACTGAAAAGCACTGCTACTTTTTAAATACCCTATATTTACAGATACCTTAGTTTTTTATTGATGAATAAATTCATAATCGCCTTTCTGGATTAATAAAGGGCTGATTTATGTATGAATAATTTGTTCGTTTGTCCTCCATTTTGTGATCTCGATGTGAGAAACACAAGCCAAAGGAATGATGGTAACTTCTCGGTCTATGAAATTTTTGAGTTATTCTTTTGATAATGAGTAACTAATTTTTGAAAGGGAAATAATACTTAAAAAATAGTTTCAACGAAAAGCACGAACTTTGCGAGTTTCTTTTATACAATATCGAAGTGGTAAATAAACGTTTAGTTAAAAAAATGTATCTATGTGTTCAGACATTTTCACTCAGAAGCCTGCGTTAAGGATGGAAGACTCATGCTTAAGTCTGTTATTTATGAAAGATAAATGAAAGTAACTTTCAAAAATAAACAAAATTTGTATTGCAAATCTCACCAGTGAAATTTACAGGACAGTGTTTGGAGAACAAATGAAATTTACCCTACGAATAAAAACGAAGGTAACCGAAAAAGAGGAACCCCTTAAGAGCCATCGTGGTCTGTGCGTCTTTTATTGTACATAAGATGAAGTATGCTGACTGACGGACAGACATATTCGAGTGCAGGGTTCGATCCCTGTTGACGATTGAACGATTTATTCATGAAAACCAGGTCTCAAAAACTAATAAGTTTTGTGCTTCTATGTAACAACAACAAGACCTCGGTAGCAAGAAAACTGAGCAACCTCTCCCACTAACATTTATACTTCTTTCCTAGAAATTCTACCCTAGTGTCGTTCGAAAAATACCAGGGTGTGTTATAAGCTAAGGGAAATACAGAGCTGTACTTAATTCCTTGTTGGTGATCAGCGCAAGACTCAATGCCTAAGCCTCCCTCGTCTGAAGGCCTGTATTTTATTCAGCGTCTCAAGGGCCGAACTTCTTTTATCTCGAGAGACGCTGTGTTTTTGTGCAGAATCTCGGCCGAGGACGCGCTATCGACGGTCCCTTTAAAGATGCACACCTGCTTGAAGGTGCGCTCACAAACTCCATATTATTCTCTTCTTGTCAGAGCGCGCAAGCTCATGAGTCACTTCAAAAAAGGAATACGTTGAAGGGAAAAAATGGATAATCCATGAGTAAAATTGGCTCCAAGTTTCCGAAGAAAGCAATGGAATAAAGTTTGACAATGTGGAGAATTATGAAGAAGTCTCCAGGTATATTTTTTCAGTTATACGTAAACTGCGTTCCATGCATATTTTGTGAGAAAGGGATGTTTGTAGAGCCCATAAGAAGAATTCATGAAAAGGCAAAATTATTTAGTTCTAGTTCAGATTGTTAACTAAAAGTAGAACTTAGCTCACTATTTTTAGCTTGACATTTCTTAAGAAAGGAACTTAGTGTTTGTAGTAGCGTAATAATATTTTCAGCTAACGTGCAAGAGAAATAATTTGCAGTAGGAATTGGAAATGGGAATAAATTAGGAAAAGCCAGCTAGTGATTTCAGTCAAGTTGTAGTCGTTCAGTCAAGTGTTAGGTTCCAGTTTTAAGTTTTTTCTCCTGTGTACAGCATCGTCAACACGTGCACATTGCGTGCGTCACACACATTGTGTACAAAATGTACGTCATGTACATCGTGTAGAACGTGTGCGTTAAGAACGTCGTGTACTACGTGTGTGTTATGACGTCGTGTACGTAATGTACGTCGTGTGCGTGTACGTCGTGTGCGTCAGACAAATCGTATTCTGACGGCAAATTCCTTCTGAAAATAGATATTCTTCCACAAAATACAATCATTGTACAAAGGAATGAGAAAACGTTAACAAATCAATTAGGCCTGTCATAAGTTCACATGTATGTCAGATACCACAAATACTCACAAGAACAAAAACAAAAGCACAAATAAAATCGTTTACATGAAACCCATGCTCCGATAATCACCAAGTCTAAAGTTCTATGTTCTATTTTCAGAAATTTTCTTTTTTTAAAGAATGTTGGATCGCCACCTGCGTATAAAACTGCATTGTTTTCTATTCAGTAGGCCAGCATTCATCGCTGCTATGTGATGAATTCCATAAGAAGGAAGTAAAAGACCTACAATACATTGGCTTTCGTGGGTATACCTCTTGCTTTAAGACACAAATGACACAAAATGTGGATCATGATTCCTGAATTGAAGCCAAATGTTCTCCAAAGTCATCGTTTTAAGCTCTAAAATAAGATAGTTGTCAAGTTACAAGCAGACGACTTAATAATTGACATGCCTTCCAAAGACACCAGCTCAAGCCCTGAAATAAGACAGTCCACAAGCCACAAGCACAAAAGCACTTCAGAACACTCGAGTTCTCTCAAGACACAAGCACTTCTCAAGCTACGTACATTCGGCCTACTCATGCATAAGCACATACTCCAAAATACATCAGACCTTTGAGACCAAAAAGGCTCACGTACCAAGGGATGCAATTAAGTTAATTTAGTCTTCTAAACGTATATTAACGCTTCAAACACTATTATTGTAATCCAAGAATGTAAGCTCAATCGTAGATTTTTCCAATATGTAAACATGCAACTAGCAATTTGTACCGATTTTTCATAAACAAAAGAACTCTCCTATGTGTATACAGTTCCTCCAAAGGCAAAACACTCAGGTCAATGTACAGTACACTTGTCCTCCAAAGACCTAACACACATCAGTATGCACTGGACTTTCAAATACATAAGCACACTTCTGAGTATACACTGGTCCTCGAAACACATGAGCACTTGCCCCAAATACTTCAGTTCTCCACAGACCCAAGCACACACCATAAGACAAACAGCTCCCCACCATGCACGCCCCTCACTGTACACGCCCTCCCACCATGCACACCCTCACCAGGAGTGCCCCCTTGGAGCGTCAAGCGAGTCGAGCAACTGAGTAATGGTCGCCAAATGGAGGCGGCGAGTGGCAGCACATGGCCATTAGTCCTCTATATTGATACTAATGAAAGTCAGAGTTGCAACACAGGATTTGCGGCATAATCCAATTGCCGCGGTTGCCTCAGCTTGCGTCCACACAGCTGTGTGCTGGTGGAGAGCCTGCTGAGCCCGGTACATCAATGATCATCACTGATCCTAAGTGATCGTCCGTTACTACAAGTGATCACCAGTATCAACGAGTGATGTTTGCCAATGATCGTCGAAGAAAAATTATCAAGGATCGGAAGTGCTTGTCAGTGTGGTTTTTGTTTCTGGAATTGTTTTATGCTTAAACATTAAAACATTCTTGTGATGTTTTCACAGAAAATAGTTTTCTGCATCGAATCAAAAAAGAATATTTGAATTGGATTTTTGTGGGGCACTTTGCATGATATTAAAATGTCTAAAATGAAATCTATTTTTGATCGCGTACTATTTTTAACAGACACGCATGCTGATGTCTTGTAATTTTTAGTGTTTTCATCAGCAACAGTTGCATTTAACTGAGCTAGAATTTAAACTTCAGTCGAGAATGTCTCTTTCCTCTCTAGCTGTTTTATAAACAAAAAACGGATTTTTCATCTATTCACAATAAGAACATTCTAGCGCAATATAAACGTGCTCGATTTAAAAGTAAATAAAAACAGAATAAATAAAAAATAAAAAGTTTACAGAGTACATAAACTCTAACAGCCTTAAAAAACACGACTTCACGCACAGGTTTGGTGCCTCTGTTTATTTGAGAGCGGAAAGAATTCCCACTCCAATCCTGTTAACTGATTTCAAATCTCTTCAAATCTTGTCGAGTGAAACTACCTCGTCTTCATCTGAGGGACTCTGGCTAGTGTCGTCCCCTCGCTCTGTGGTGACGCTGATTAACCTCAACAGTCACTCGACAAGCGACCGTTTACCCTCTCAGAGGGCGCGAGGGCCACAGCTTTGATCTCAGCGACCTCGAACGGCGCTCTCAGAACGTCAACAGAGGGAAGGTGGCGACGATGGATTGTCAACAGGACAACGATGCATAGCAGTAGAAGAAGTTAGAGGGCGCCAAAAAGTGCAGTTTAAAAGTAGAGGTGTTGAAACAGGTGGTGGTGAAGGATTTAAGAGAAAGAACTTGGCTGTAAGGACAGCTGGAAAAACTGATGAAAAATGTGTCATCAGCAACAAGTGATGTTACAAATCTTCAACTTCAACAAGTGAAACTCCATCAGTTCTTCAAAATCAAAGTAGTTCGAGAACTTAGAAGCAAATTGTTCAAATTCACGAGCTGCATACTATCACATTGGAAATATTCTTAACTGATAAAGCGTTGAATGCCATAAAATAGTGTCATAAGACAGGGCTCACCTCTCTTCATTTGCATTGAGCAACACAAAATATGATCAAAGTTATTTTTACAACAGTCGTTATGAGAGTAGCACGTCATTTGTGCTGCAGGATTAATAACGACTGCTGCATCATCCGAAACTTTTAATTTATAAAGGTTTAAGATATTGTTACGCTTGTGATAGAGCGTTAGTTGTATTAATGTACTTGTACTGTGAACTGAAACATGAACGATTTATTTCAGAGAAATATTTGAAATGGATATTGTGTTTCTACTACCCACGTAAAATTATTGTAAAGCTCGAGAGAGTAATCATTTTAAGTTTCAAAAGCGCCTTGTTTTCGAGGGCGTTTTTTATTCTAATGTAATCGGAAACAAAGTAGACCCAAACCTGCGCTTAAACAGACATCATTTTAGCTCATAATAATAAAATTATCATTACGCATGACAACAACACATATTACACGTACAATACATTCATCGACCAGAAAAAAATTGGCATAAGCTTTGGCTGTGCTTCACAAAAGGTGAAGCCCTTGGAAACTTTGAAGATGTCTCGGCATACTAAGATCATGAAAAGTTTTGTCTGCGTCAGGAAAAAAGTAAGTACGGGAAAAAATATTCATTGTTTCAACATAGATTGACATTGGATAAGCTACTCGTAGTTCCCATATGATGTTTTCAGTGCTGTAAAAATAACACTATAACAGACCTTCACCCTTCGAAAGTTTACGTTTAGATTAGCTACTCAGTTTAATTTAACTGTTTTTAATTACCCTTTTTGTCAGAAGGAAAGTGTTTATTGGACAAACACATAAAAAACATGAATTATGAGCTACACGAAGCTATATAAATGAGGTGAATCCTGATAATTTTAACACATTCAGACGATGTGTATAGCGTATCCTACAATCGAAAACAGAAATGAGCTACACACACGAAGTTTCACGAACGAAATAACACAAGATACACACACATCACAACCTGTGTACTTCATTATCACCAAGACACAAAGATGCGTAAGCTTCATCATCACCAGGAGATAGAGATGAGTAAGCCTCATCATCACCAAGACACAAAGATATGTAAGCCTCATCATCACCAAGACACAAAGATGTGTAAGCCTCATCATCACCAAGACCCAAAGATGTGTAAGCCTCATCATCACAAAGATGAGTAAGCCTCATCATCACAAAGATGAGTAAGCCTCATCATCACCAAGACACAAAGATGAGTAAGCCTCATCATCACCAAGACACAAAGATGTGTAAGCCTCATCATCGCCAGGACACAAAGATGCGTAAGCCTCGTCATCGCCAGGATACAAAGATGTGTAAGCCTCATCATCACAAAGATGAGTAAGCCTCATCATCACCAAGACACAAAGATGTGTAAGCCTCATCATCAGCCACTGCATAATTCAACAAGACGACTGCTGGAAGTGTTGACTCAGCCCTCGACTGGAAAGGTTGCTGTGAAGGGCCGAGGTGTCGCGTTACTCTCTCTAACTCCCTGGCCGAACACTTGAGGTTCCAGAGAGACTCGTGTTGGCTCCAGAGTTCCAGCTACCCTGGCAAAGCTCGTCTAGTTTTTGCTTTGTTTATCAACTCGTTCATGTGGCGAGTCCGGACGCTTTCATTCAGCTCGAGCGGTGCCAGGATTTTAACTTTTTTCATCAAGTTTTACTTTTACAGTGATTATAATCAATAATTGTAGGTTTCGATTCAATTTTTAAGTTTTGAAGAGGTGCTGCTGAACTTTATATGGGTTTTGAAATGATTACATAATATGTGACTCGGTGTTCTGTACTAATATTTCGAACTCAAATTCTTGTACACTTCTCTGGAACGTATATGACTTAATTTATTGCTCATTGGCTATCATTACTCACTTTGATGTAGCGAACAATTTCGAATTATCTTGTGTGTCCAACTTCAGTAAAATCCAAAATCGTTTTACACATGTACGATCAGGCAGGTGACAATAGTGTTCTAAAACCGAAACTTTTCATTCCTGGTTTCAAGCATTCAAAAAACAAATATTAAAATAGTACTTTCTATCGAATACCTCAGCTTTTCTCATTTTTATTCTACTCGCTTGTCTTAAAAATCCATATCTTTAATATGTAAACTTAATCTCTAAGACAGTCTGATCGCTTTGGAAATTCCTCACTATTTCTCGTACGTCTTTTGAACACAAGAACGCACTTACTGTAGAACTCATGTTGCTCGTGCACTGGAACTTGTCATCAGTCTATTACGTCCTTCAACACATTCAAGTTCTAAGCCCCTTTTTAATATGGATTTAAGATCTGAACCTCCCAGCAAAGGTTGACGCAAAGCTGTCATAAGACTCGTATTTAAGACCTTCTCATCCACTTGACGTCAACAGCAAGACAAGACGAGCTCTTTGTCGCATTCCTCAGCATCAGAAACCAAGTATGATGGTCTTTGTTGCACGCAGCTGCATTCAGAATCACACATTCAGAGTTAATTGTCCTTCTGCATTCCAGACTCTACCTTAGTGGTTGCAATGAATACTTCAAAAATATTTTTGGGCTTCAAGGATGTTGGAAGAAATATATTATTTTATTAAGGTTGAGTCTCGTTTAAATAAAGTATGCACAAGTATTGTCTATTTTTATCGATTGTCGCATTGGATAGTGTTGTGTAATAGATGCTAGAAAGTACATTATTTGACAAAATTCCTTGCGTGTTTAAAAGAAAAAGCTACATGAAAAGCTGCGATAACGACGATAAAATTGGCAGCACTCTGAGCAAATATGCTCACAATGAATGAGTCAATAATAATAACTTAAAAAACAAAACACGGTATATGATCCCTAGACATAAGCTGGATACGAATAGAGAAGAGGGCACCTATGGAAAGAAGAGGTGCCCAAGTTTTGTCACTGTGGGAAGTATTGAAAGTGTTCTGAGCATTCAGTATGTATTTGAAGACTATAATAGCCGTGTACAAATTAATCACGGTGACAATACCATTACAATAGAAATATTTCATAGAAGTAAAAATCAACAGCAGCAGTATATTTAACATAGTCACAGTGTGTGGTAAACTGTATAAAAATACTACATATTCGTAGAAGCAAAATATCGTCAAACGTTTCAAAACACAGTTAAATTTTTAGAGTTTGAATTTAACTCCACGAAATAACATTCGTTTAAAGTAAACATACTCTACTGCATCTTAAAAAGCAAATTAAACACGTTTCAATTATGTAAGTAAGACGCAAGTTAAGATCTTTTATATCGTTTTTTGTTTGGCTGTTGATGCGACAGTTCTATTATAAGAATAATGATAAAAAACGAGTAAAAGCATGCAGCATGACCACCACCAGCAACAGCATGCAGCATGACCACCACCAGCAACAGCATGCAGCATGACCACCACCAGTAACAGCATGCAGCACGACCACCACCAGCAACCGCATGCAGCATGACCA
>VCRD01001398.1:20983-41153 GCA_006783055.1 Trinorchestia longiramus
AACAAACCTGCGGTGCCAGTGTCAGGGTAACAAACCTGCGGTGCCAGTGTCAGGGTAACAAACCTGCTGTGCCAGTGTCAGGGTAACAAACCTGCTGTGCCAGTGTCAGGGTAACAAACCTGCTGTGCCTGTGTCAGGGTAACAAACCTGCTGGGCCAGGGTTAGGGTGAGAGACTTATTGTTCCAGGGTCAGGGTCGTCAGGAATTATTTTGATTTTAAAAAAATGATGCTCTCTTTGCACAAAATGATTGGAAATTATGACAAATATCGTGGGTGATTTTCAACTTGAAATTCAGCACCGAAAATGGTAAATTGCCCAATGTAACTTAAGGGTCTGTTCATTGCACAATAAAAGGATTTTACTTCGCTCAAACAACTGCTTAAGTTGTTTGTTCAAACAACCTTTTTGACTTGTCACAAAATGACTG
Source organism: Trinorchestia longiramus (assembly GCA_006783055.1). Taxonomy (NCBI): domain Eukaryota; kingdom Metazoa; phylum Arthropoda; class Malacostraca; order Amphipoda; family Talitridae; genus Trinorchestia; species Trinorchestia longiramus. The sequence goes on from VCRD01001398.1 coordinate 21,413, forward strand.
AAAAGTGGATTTTTAGAGAAGTAGAAGGAGCGAAATACCAACTGTTCCAAATGTACTTAAGTATTTCGATACATATATTTGCCACATAATGGGGTTTCCTTTCAATTCTTTGGCTGTGCGACGCAACATGTAACCGTGATATCGTCAGTAAATGAATAAGTTTTACCTCAATGGAAGTCCATCACAATTCATCACTTTGAATGTCTACATAGAATCAACAACCAAATGAACCAATACGCGAGCTGTTAGAAACATAAACATTCTCCGTCAAAGTCAAATCGGCATATTCAGGCCGCCCATGAACTAGCTAACCGTAAAACTAGCTAACGAAAAGAACAAGTTCTAAGCAGCGCAGTGGAACCAATAACCAAAAAGAATAAGTCTTGGAACGCGTAAAAAAAACGCTCATTTGGACGCTGATCATGGGTCTGCTGAAAGGTAATCGGAGACCCTAATGCGCTACCTGTTGATGATCGTCTTCAAAGGATCTGAGATCTTATCGGAGCTGCTTTAGTTCACTATATGGATGTTGTAGAGTAGCCGTATAGGAACGTACAAAAGAGTAGTTGGGCAAATTCTCGAGTGTTTCTATGGCGAGTAACACTATCTCTTTCTAAGGTCAGGCGATCCGAGGATCGGCGAGGTTTTTTGGTGTCCAAGCCTGAGAAACAGTCTAACGAGTGCGTGTCAGCCTCGTTCTAGGATTTATTTTCCTTGGAACGAACTTTTATTCAGTTAAATGAAACCATAGGGTATATTTCTGTAATTGACATCGTGCATGACACGAAAAATGTGACTACTTTTTAAAAAAGTAATCTTAGGAGTCAGTATATGACAACATTAGTGTTTTTACAATAGCCGTTGAATGGACAATTCCAAAATCATCTGCACAAATGTCGGTTTGTGTAACTTTCTATTGCTTAAATGCCGGAGTGAGCACATTGGAGAAAATGGAAAGGAAACGAACATTGCTGAGAAGAAATGAAGCACTTGTGTAGCTTAAAAGGCAGAAAATATAACGGAAAACTATGACGTGTAAGGCACTCGGAGAACAATTCCAGCACAAAACAATTGACTTCGGAGTTTTATAACTCTTGGTTCATGTTTAATTGGTAACATTACCGCGAGACTTGCACACCTATGAAGAAAACTGCGAGTTTTTTCATTCATTCATTTTTGAATTGGCTCGCAAAACAAAACATTCTTGAGAGAATTTGAAATGGTTTCTTCACCTAAGATACATCTGAAATAACCACTGGATGCATCACGCAATGAATGGAGAAATATCGTATTCTTTAATAAGAACCCCGATTAAGAAGAACAAATACATTGCATGTTAAACATCGAGGTTCATGTAAAATTTGGTCTAAAGTATGAGTTACGTCACAAGAACGCGCGTGTAGTTCTCTGAACGCTCGAATTCTGGCTCCGATTTGCGTATGATGAAATGAAGGCTGACTGGTGGAAGCTGTATGACATGGAACCAAGAAATAGAAGTCTTGCTGGAGGCATAATCAATGTTGCACAAAAACATCGATCGCATCTTAAAACGTGACATATTAGGAGAACCTTGAAACCAATATATTTTTCTCAAATTTCTTGCACACCTCAATTAGAATGTAGAAAATTTATACTGTAAAATTGAGCATAATCGAAAACCTCAATACTCCTTTTTTCTCGAAGTTTCTTCTGAATTAATATTACACTAGAGGCTAAAAAATAATCTAAACTCTGTGTTTTTTGCTTATAATAATTTTTCTAATTTCTCACAGTTATTTATAGCTGATAAAACACTCAAGTGTTATATAAATGCATTTTCATTTCAAAGAATAACTTTAAAGTGTTCAATAAATGTTCAGCTATATTCGTTGTCTTACTAAAAATAAAATTGAAGTACGTGACATTTATTCTGAAAACCAGACAGAGTACAAGACTTTACTCCTAAGCTGCACCCTTCTCAGAAATAATTAGAATTTTTTATTTTATTTATGACTGAAACTATAATGATACGTAACTTTGGAAAGACTCTAAAACATTCATGAAGAGAAGTAACTTTTGGAAGAGCTCAGTCAAATGAAGAATTCTAAAATACACTGTGGCTAAAAGCTATGTAACCACGTCTTCTCGAATTAATTTAATACTACATCGTTGCCTACAAAGCCCGTACTCAACAAAATACTTGTCGTGTGCCCCTTTTTCGGATACTCATGTGAGGTTACATTGCTGAAGAGCCCATCAAAATTTGTTGACTGTGCCATATAAACAAGTAATATTCGCTGACTAGGGCAGGTTTTAATGTATCTTACTTCAGGGCGTTTTTACGTCTGGAGACTGCCAGATGTTTTTATTCCTTCAGTAATGCACAGAGAATGATCAGTAAAGATTTGGAGAGCAATGTAGTGCAGTTTTCTTGACCCAATCGTTGCCATACTTTTGGAAATCAAAACTTGTTTGAAAACTGTTAGGAGACAAGTACAGATCAAAATACAGATAATGCTTTCCTATGGCGAATGATGTTTCGATACTCAAAGCTGATATAGACGCAGATACACAAAAATCATAGAGTGCGAAAGTAATATTTAACTCTTAAACTTACTTCCCCACTGGCCAGATCTTAACATTTTTAAGCGCCCATGGGGCGCGTAAGAAAGATGAATTCGATGTTCAAAAGTCAGCATCAACTTCAGAATAGTATTTCCGGAAGAGATTATACTTGAAGAAAAGCAGAAGTTTCCTTTGCTTGACGTCTAGACGTTTTGTGTTGAGCAATTCTATTCCAACATTAGTCAGCACAACGACAGGAATACAATGGTCACAAACTACATATATTTAAACAATCTAACAGGCTTAAAATTATTTTATAAACTCTATGTTTTCAAATGCTATACGCTTTTATTTTGTTCGTCCGCTGTATTTGTTGTACTCGACCGAACCCCAAACAGTCGCCGGCTTCGCTGCGGTTGGTCGTTGTGCAACACGACCCTCACAAAAACTCTCATGTCGTCTCTGGCAACACTTCATTAGCGCCTAACTCATGGGTCTCTGACGTGCTTATGATGTCGGTTGATGTTGCCCGTAATAGTGTAGGTAACAGGTGTGCTTTTGTCATCTCCCATATTTACGCTCCTGTATACAGCATTTAAAAATGATGCGTAACTGTGTTTTTCGTGTATTGTTAGAGGTTTATTGTCAACTGGGTTGTGGTAGCTAAATTTCAGTATTTTTAAGCGAATAATTAGAGCCCAGATTTCAGAATTGTGTATATAGTTAAGCAGGTACTGTAATTAGAAATATTTGCTGAGACCTGTAGGAAGGAGGTACGTAAGTATGTATACATGCTCTCACAAAGCCCCATATGTTTTTACACTGCCGAGTCTCCGTTGAATTTCAACTAGATAAAACTGATGCGACAAGTTATCATACAAAGAAAATAGCCTCATGTAAATAAGTCAAATCTTCTCTGATAACAAACTTCTTTTAAATAAATATTGTATGATATTTTCATCAATACTTTGAACAATTTTCAAAATTAAAATGAATTTTAATGTTATGTTCAATTGGAGGCTCCTATTCAATAATTATTTAACCCTGGAGCACTGAACATAGGTAAAGCTTGCCCGAGGCTAGTGACGTCTTTACCCATGTTCAGTGTTCCAGAGTTAATAAAACATATAATTCTAGTCCCACTCATACGTTGGGCAGGCACTGGTTCTCGTCTGCAACTCACAAACACAATCATGGAGCTCGAAACTGTATGCAGAACGAGTGGTTCATCAACTACCTGTACGGCGCTCTGTGCGATCTAGTGGTCAAGAAAACAGTTATGTTGACATTGTTCGTATAAGACATGTTGAAATGTTGACATTGGAGTTCGTATACGGTAAAGGTTCAAAGCTGCTCAACTGCTGAAAAGTTTCTTCGAAAGTGCAATAAGAGCCTTAAGATTTCACGATAGTTAATTACGGTAAGAGGAGAAAAGTACGATAAGATACTAAAGTACGATAAGATGAGAAAAGCACGATAAGATACTAAAGTACGATAAGATGAGAAAAGTACGATAAGGTGCTAAAGATTCTTTACTGACTAACGCTTTCAAGCAATCGACAGCTGTAGGTCTAAGACAAAAAAGCTGTGAAGTCTCTCCTGTATAAGTGACACACTCCTCTCACAACGGTTAGGCTTCAGATATGGGAAATGGACCAGGTATTTTGTTATTTAATCTGCAAACTCTATTGAAATTCTTCTAACAATGAGTGCATATTTCTGTACTCCCAACGAACTTAGAATTCCAAAAAATTTCTCGAATTAATCGCAATATTTAAACTTTAGAAATCTATGCTAGCTATTTGAGCATCTGATTTTGTTGCTTAAATTACTTGAAAAAATAATTTGTGCAATAATCGAAAGGTGATTAAAATAATACTATATTGTACTGGAAAATTTCTTAACAATCAAACACCAGACCATAAACAGAAGCGTAGTTTGAGTTTCCTCTGTTGCCTTAGCATTAAAAGCTGCCAAGCAGAAACAAATATGAGACACAGGCCTACAGGGATGTGTCTTTTAATTTGACATATATTCGAGGAAAATGTATCTATGCGGTGAAAGAGATTCCGCTTCCTTTGTTCTCACCTCCTCTGCGTAAAGTGAAACGAAGAACAACACGAAGAACAGAGAAGATCTCACCTCTGCTCGATGTTATCGTGTTTCTGTTCAGATTAGATAAAATTTCTATTGCCGTGAATTTTTTGCCACGACTGTCTTTTGCCTTGAATATTTTTTCTTTAAATGTTTTTTACTGTGAATGTGTTTTTATCTGTCACACTCTGTCTATTAACTGAATGTCTTTTACCCTAACTGTCTTACAACCGAATATATTTTCGAGGGCACGTGTTTCACCCTGAATTTAATTTACCACTAATTCATATTTCCACCGACTGCAAACTTACTTCAAATATTACTAGTAGATGAATTTATTTAAAATTTGAGTTGAAAGAATGTATTCCAGCTCCTGAAGTCTACCCTCGTAATGAGTTTTCAGAAGGAAATAAAATCATTTTCAAACTAAACTTTCGTTAGCAGTTGTCCACGCGGGTTTCTTGTGCAGGGTCAAATTACGCCCCAAATATTGTTTCACATTCCACGAATGTTTCAGAAATATTTTCAAAAGAAGGTATTACCTTGCAAATTAAAATTCCCCATTGTGTGTTAAACGATGTTGAGCCTACGTGAAATTCCAAGACGATATTCCCACCTGGAGGTCTCCAGCTACAGACGGAATTCCAGTTCGCATTAATAGATTCGGTGAGAAGTGAAATTGTTGGAGCCGCACACGCTTGCCTCTTCTATGGCAACCATATGCCACAATCTGGCTCAGAACAAAGCAAGGACAATGCATGCCGAGTTATAGTTATCTTTAGACCCTCACAAACCCAGAAGAACCACAAAAGATGTTCCTGCTCGCTGGAATGTGAATGGAAACGTCAAGCGCTGGAGCGGGCAGCGATATGACAGGCTGTAGAAGCCGCGTAAACTGAGACTTAATCTTCCCTTGCTTCATTTGGCTGCTGTTGCTGGAAGTTGCTTCCAGCAGGTCGCTCACGAGCTCCTCCTCACAATAGACAGGCTTCGCTACAATGGAGCGTTCGATACACGGGGCTGTAACAATGCCCTCTGATCCAGGAGTGATCTGCGCCAAATTCCAGGATCTCTCTACATTTCACGACTCGCTGCCTGCCAAAAGATCATCTGCGTCAAATGACTTCTGGATGGTCCTTATATTACGAACATTGCTCTATTCAATTTATTGCATCTTCGATTGTGTCTTTTGTTGTTGGCGGCAGGGAACTGGTGCTCTCTTGTTCGCTGAGCTGTAGACTAAATAGACTCCTTGTAAACTTAATTGGATCTTCAAAGGATTTTGTACGAGTTCATTTGTAAAATATTCTTCGCAAATGAAAGACTCGTGAACAGTTGGCTGGTCTAATATGACTAAATTACGTCTGAGTTTTCAAAATTTCCCTAGTTGCGGGCCTTCTTTTTATTGTATCTTAAATTCCTCAACATGCCAGTTGCATATTACGTAACTCAGCATTTTTCAATTTGTTGTACAACATTCTGATAGCTATATCTGAATCAATTTCATTATTTAAAAATACTAAATACCTGTCAAAGATAAGAAGCAATAAAGGCATTTCAAGAATATTTGTTCCACGTACCTGGTCGATCTAACTATTGAACTTCCTATACACAACAGTCTCACTGTTAAAATTTATCTGCAAGCTCATTAACATCTATGGACAATTTCAAATCTTTTCGTATGACTAGATCATATCCCCAAATCAAAATAACCTTCTTATAATGTATCAAAATCTTGAATGATGATGAATGGAATACGATATATTGCATTGGTAGAATCAGTAACAATTTGCATCCATTTCGCCATTTTAATTTAGAAGCACACAAATAATCTACGTCATTGACACTTTTTTTAAATTGATTTTACATCATGCATCTTGGCCCAAAATGCCGGGCACGCTGCCGTCCGCAGTACATGCATGGGAGGTCCAAGTCCGTGATGAAGTGGCGACCAAAACTCCAGAGTTTTGCTAATTAGTCATTTAAATGAAGGCTTCGTAATTGGAATTATTGTGTTAATGAGAGAGAATCAGGAGGGACACGATCCATCGTTGCTGTTGCGAAAAATGGAGCTAAAGCCGAAAAACTTTGGGGCTGTTGATGAGTGGAGAGGCTGAGGCTGACAAACTTTGAGGCTTCTGATGATTAGTAGAGAGGCCGAGGCTGACAAAATTATCTCATTTTAAAGAGTGGTAAGGCTAAACGCCATGCGGGCTGACTAGTTGCGAGGCTCATGAGTGAAATCTGTTCAGTTTACTGGTCAGTCGAAAGAGTTATCAGATTTCTACCTAAGCAATTCCGTTAATTATGAAATACCAGTAAGTTGAATTGAGAATAGAAATGAAAATAATGATGGGAAAATAATGAATCAAAATTTTTAATGTGCATTTGTAAGATCAACGTTAACAAACTACTAGGTACTTATATGACGAATTTCCCAGGCTACATATAGTCTGTTCGTCAAATTATTCAACTTGTAAGAACTAATATGAACTAATAACATGGAGAAGTTATTTACCGTAAAATCTTCACTGATGCTTGGTCTAGTTAACCAAATGCATAACTAACGAATCATATGAGCCAAACAGTTTAACGAGTTACTTTAACAAGTCAGTTTTACCACTCTGTAAGTCAGCCCGTTTAACAAACCAGTTTAAAAAACAGTAAAGAAGTCAAAAAAGAAGCCAGTTTAACAAGCCAGCAAAAAAGTTGGCAAACCAGTAAGTAAGCCAGTAAACAAGTCAGTAAGCAAGCCAGGAGAATTAATCAAGTATGTAGTACAATTTCAATCAATTCTGCGTCTACGCTCGGTAAGCAAAGCAAAACTGAAAATTTTTCATCTATGAATTCAGAACTCAAAACGTTTTCATTTTTTCCCATGCTCTACAGTAAGCGTGACCACAATTTTCACTGTAAAAATTAGGGCACAGTCACTAAATATGAACTCAATTAATGATAGTTCTTTATTTTAGTATTTATAATTTGAGTTGCAAATAAAGACTGCCCCCGTTGAAGTCAGCAAGCTGTCTCTTCATCAGAACTCCATCTCGAGCTCAAACAAACTAGAACTTTTAACTGCAGATGTTTCAAAAAAGATGGTCAACTGTTATCGTTGATTTCTTACGTTTGTGCCCCGACTTCTGTTTTGCACAAGCTCAATGTTTTCTCAAATTACTCTCATGCCTTGATGCCATTTGAAATTTTCAGGACTGAGAATTTGCTTCAAATGACCTCTTTCTCCACGAACAAATTTCAAGTTTTTTGTCAGAAATGTGTCCAGTATGTGAAAAATTAATTGATGAAAATCAATTCTCATTAATAGACCTTCAGTAATTGATGAAATCAATTATCTCGTTAGCAGATCTTTCGTAATTGATTAAATTAGTTATCTCGTTAGTAGACCTTCGGTAATTGATAAAATTAATTACTTCTTTAGTGGACTTTCATTAATATATGAAACTTCCTGGAGATGTCTATTTTTTCAAACAGTAATTTCAGTTTCTCTAACACACAACGGCACTCCTAAATTAAGTTAATTAATTAATTTTAGTGTAAACATTTGCCTCATACAATCATAGTCGGAAACTATGCTTTTAAAATAATTTCCTCGTTTCTTTTCTTTCCTACATCCATGTATGGTGACCTTATCTAAAATATTAATAACTTTCTCCGGACAATCTTTAAACAATTCCTTCGAAAGTACACCGAAATCATTCTATTCAGTACACTATTATTCACTGGATTCTCAATCTAACGTAAAATTTCTTTAAATCTTTGCCATGAAAGTAACTCGGGCAATGCCAGCCCGGTCTGGAGCAAGAGGGGCGCGTAGAGAGACAGAGTGACGCGGCTTACTCCGCATTAAGGTCGGGTTACTCGAGTCACCCCACCTTGTTTAGGGTCCCGACGGCTCGGGATTCTCAGCCGGGATCACTGCTGCCATTCTACGCCAAATTTCGCTCCTAAATTCGAAATAAATTGTTCCTTGTGTAGCCATAATGAAATTCTCGTGTTATGCGGAACTGAAGAAATGGTGTAGTTTTTGGTAATTTCTGTTGTGCAGAATTGAAGAGATGGTGTTGTTCTTGATGAACTTCTGTTCACACATGGAACTAAAGAGATGATGTAGTTCTTGATAAATTTCTGCCATCGTGCAGAATTGAAGAGGTGCATGGTGTTGTTCTTGATGAACTTCTGTTGACATACAGGACTGAAGAGATGGTGCAGTTCTTGATGAACTTCTGTTATCATGGAACATATATTACTAATGAGTTCAAATAAGAAGACTTTTGCCGTTTTACTGAAATGAAGAGACTGCTTTTCTCTAGATGAAGTTCCCCCGTTACACAGAAATAAAGAGATAACTTGCTTTCGAATGAACCTCTTTGTAGGAATCGAGTAAATTCCTTCCATGAATGTTCTTAGTGATGATTTTCCCACACACAAGACAAAGTAAAACAAATTTCATGAAGGTTTAGTTTAAAAGAACATTCCAGTATTGATTGTAAATTGATTCACTGAGTCGAGGTCTCGTATTCAAAAAGAGAGTTTCTCATTCTCATTCTGATAAAATTACAGAAAGCATCGTGGGCGAGATGTTTCAAAAAAATATACGAATAAAAACTTCACGGGTAACAAAATCCCGCTGAAATGATATTCATGAGTTCAGAATCTGGAAACCCAAGAAGAAAATAACGGAAGAGAAGAGGGAAAACTGCAAGCAGAAGAGAACTGGTGGGTGAATTGTCCCTCAAGCAATGTCCCAAGTCGTGATTGTTTATGTTTGACGAACGTTAGTCCATACGAGTAAATCTTGCATGTTGTTCATAAGTGTAAATATATGCGGATCCCTAAAAAATTTGTGACAACGTACTTTTCCTGTTTCAGCAAACTATGAGTAGGTAGCTCATAAAGATTAGGCATGTAATCTGTTGCAAAAATCAGGCAGTACTTGTATAGCTGTGGAAATCGTCAGTAAAAAATTTAACAGTACCTGTAGCTGTAGTAACCACAGTAAAAATACGTTAATGAGCTGTCAGTGATAAGCCCGTTCAGACACTGCAACATTGAGCACCGAGAAAAACACAAATTTTTCGCCAAAAACGTAAATCTGGCAAAAATTGTGACAAACTAGGTTTTATTTTGTGCGATTTGAAACTCGAACTCGCTGATTTGAAGAGCATTAAATGATGCATTCAAATAAGTTTTGTGGTCCAATACTTTTGTGATGCTCAATATGTCTTAGTTCTGATTATTTATAAGCCCTGAACTTTTAAACGTTCGGATATTTTCAATGTGTGATATATAGAAGAGCCATTTGAAAGATGCTTTAGATAAAGAAGTAGCAGAAAGAATAAATCAATACCACATTAAATAATTGAGAAATTGGTGTACAAATTACAATAAGGACTTTGTAACCTGTTTGTGTATTTTTCCTTTGCAAACTCATACAAAAATTTACACAAACCCAATATTTTTACAATCGAAAATAGGATTTGATTTTCCGTAGAGTTCACTTGCCATACAACTGTTCCAGTAGAGTTTAACGGAAAGGTGATGAACTACCAAAGAACCCGAGCATAGAAATTGAACATTTCTTAAACTTAATTGAGTCAAAGCTCGTAGAAAATAATTCCTAACTTTGTTGTTATAACAATCCATTACTATAAATAATTAAAACAGTGAAGTTTTATACGAAAAAATCTTTCACATGGACCTTTCCAATCAAAGGTCAAGTAACCATAACACCAATTTATTGTAGTGCCCAATTATTATAAAGCTTAAACAACCATACACACAGGCCATCAAGCAGCATTACAAAGTAACGATAACACCAAATTATTTTAGTGTCCAATTATTATAAAGCTTAGACAACCACACACATACGCACCCAAACAACATTATATAGTAGAGTAACCATAACACTAAAGTATTGCATTACCCAATTATTATCCAACTCAACACAACCAACACACACACCCAAACAATATTATGAAGTAACCATGACACCAAATTATTGGTTCTCACACCGGCAATCATTTTCTGTGACAATCATAGCGCAGACCAGGAATGCTGGATGGGAGCCCGATCAAGCAGCCCTCGTTATAGTGGGATTACGGCGCAATACGCGCGGGGATTTCGCTTTTATGAGAGCAAGTTTTGTACTTGAGAGCCACAATTATTCCCAAGCAAACAAAGCAGTCCTGAAATCGTGCAGGATCATGCGCTGTTGTTGTTAGACGACCATTGAACTCTATACAGCAATTAATATGCCCAATGAAAGACTCCCTTGGGCGCTGTATATAATGCCCTCTTCTTCTTGTCCTACGTATTATGGTGTCGTACTCGCAGCATGGATTTAGGAGAGCGCAACTTATACCTCAGCATGAATGTACGTTAATACGACCTATATTTCAGAATGAATGTACGTTAATACGACCTATACCTCAGCATGAATGTACGTAAATACAACCTGTATTTCAGCATAAATATACGTAAATACAATCTATATTTCAGCATGAATGTACGTAAATACAACCTATATTTCAGCATGAATGTACGTTAATACGACTTATATTTCAGCATGAATGTACGTAAATACAACCTATATTTCAGCATGAATGTACGTTAATACGACCTATACCTCAGCATGAATGTACGTAAATACAACCTATATTTCAGCATGAATGTACGTAAATACAACCTATATTTCAGCATGAATGTACGTTAATACGATCTATACCTCAGCATGATCGGCCAGCACAAATATGTATCAGAGACTGCGTGACAGTTGAAAGAAGTAATAAATATTATTAATTTAATATTACTAGTCTATGGTCTGTTCATCATTTTTCATTATATTCAGTTTCCTGCGTCCATGTCTGCGTTTATTTATAGCAATACGTACATAAAAAGTGCAAAAAATGTTCCATTGTGGTTCAAAGTCGCTCGTATTCCACCAGGTGACCGTGCAAAAACACCGAATTGAAATATGAATTATATTTTCAAAAACAACTGTTTTTCAACAATTGAAATTTATTCAAGTAATCTCATATACATCAAGAGACTGGAGAAATATTTTTATTCAGGTAGCAGATACTTGTATCTACTGACTTTAATGAGTTGTACATTGTGCTTGTCATCAGTTTAAGGTGATGAAAACAACTGATCAAATTTTGGTGTGAGCTCTGGAAGTTGTGGCCGTGTTACAGCTTTCTGACGTAGTAATTTAGTGAAGTACTTTATCTGGGGCACTGTAACTTAGTACTTTTGTGAACTATGTTATGTAGAGCACTATAACTTAGTACTTTTGTAAACTATGTTATCTAGGTCTCTCTAACCTAGTACTTTTGTAAACTATGCTATGTAGATCACTCTAACTTAGTACTTTTGTAAACTACATTATCCAGATCTTTACCCTACTCTAACTTGGTATTTTTGTGAACAACGTTATCTAGGTCTCTCTAACTTAGTACTTTTGTGAACTATGTTATCTTAGTATTAAGAAATCCCTGATTTAAAGTTACTTAAAAGATCATAACTTACAATAATTGACGGTGTTCTAACTATGTATTACTGAGAACGTTAGAATTTACTTTATGTTGAGAGCACTCTGACTTATTAATATGAACTCTCTCATTTACAACTGAGTGTCGAATAAATTATAGCTACACCAGGAGTGCAGTAATTGAACACTAGTATAAAATCTGTCAAAACACCACAAACTAAAATTAAAAATTAAAATTAACAATGAACTTCTGTTTCGTAAAATGACAGATTTTTTATACCACATATTAATTAGGGCTCCTACGTAAAATTGTGATAATAAAAGTAAGTCTGATGAGAAATAAGGAAAACACACTTTTTTAACATTGAAAAGCACATGATCGATATAAAGTAAAAACCTAGACAGATCAAAAAAAATCTGTGACATAACTTTGAGTCATCGCTTGTATTTACAGTTTACCTTCATAAAAAATATAGTGCAGACTCCCCTGCTTTTATTGAACAAGCCTTAGCACTTAAGAAGTGCATGAATTAGGATCGGGGCACCATAGCACACAATTGATCAGCGTCCAGGGATCTGTGCTAACACCACAGATCGAAGAGATCTGGATCATGTGTGATGCGTTGAGATCCCTTCTGGATGCCCTGGAAGGAAGGCGGGGCATGTTGTCGGATCATGGCATTAGTGGGCAAGCAATAAAGGTCAAAACTCGTTCAAATGAGCGAGACTCTAACCCGTACGCCCCTTGATAATGGGTCACATGATACAGGTCTTTAGAGCTGCACGATAGAGATGCTGTGGCGCAGCGTCGGCTGTGACAGCTGCGTTATTTGATACACAAGCTCCGCTCGTCTGTACGAGGCTCACAGTTGCACCTACGAGACGCATTTCTGATCAATTGGTCTTCAGATTTCGCACTTTGATGAGACTTTAAGTTAATTTTATTAGAAACTTTGGTCGTGTGTTGATGTAGAGACATGAGACAGCATGATGCTAAGATCAGTATGAAGCATGATGTTGAGATCAGTATGTGACAGCATGATGCTGAGATCAGCATGTGACAGCATGATGCTGAGATCAGCATGTGACAGCATGATGCTGAGATCAGCATGTGACAGCATGATGTTGAGATCAGTATGTGACAGCATGATGCTGAGATCAGCATGTGACAGCATGATGCTGAGATCAGCATGTGACAGCATGATGTTGAGATCAGCATGTGACAGCATGATGCTGAGATCAGCATGTGACAGCATGATGTTGAGATCAGTATGTGACAGCATGATGCTGGGATCAGCATGTGACAGCATGAAACATTATCTGGACAGCATCGTGTGAAGCATCCACCCGTCAGGTAACCCCTCCCTCTCCCCCTCGTCACACATCCCCCTCAATCTCCCCTCAAACCCCTCTTACAATTCCCCCTCCTCCCCTCTGATCGATTCCTAAACAAACGCACGCCTATGTTTGATTGTTCAGTGTACGAATATTGTGTACAAATATTATGCTTTCCTATATAATATTGAATATTATACCAAGTCAGCTTACTTTTAATATTCCTCATCCAGTCTATTTCCTGAGTAATATTTCTGACCAAGTATAGTAATTTGTTCCCACCTGTATTTCAGCTTACACTGTATACTGTACACACTGTGAACTGTACACACTGTGTACTGTACACACTGTGTACTGTACACACTGTGAACTGTACACACTGTGTACTGTACACACTGTACACTGTACACACTGTGTACTGTATACACTGTATACTGTACACACTGTGAACTGTACACACTGTGTACTGTACACACTGTACACTGTACACACTGTGTACTGTACATACTGTGTACTGTATACACTGCATACTGTACACACTGTGTATTGTACACACTGTGTACTGTACACACTGTATACTGTACACACTGTGTATTGTACACACTGTGTACTGTAGACACTGTATACTGTACACACTGTGTATTGTACACACTGTGTACTGTATACACTGTATACTGTACACACTGTGTATTGTACACACTGTGTACTGTATACACTGTATACTGTACACACTGTATACTGTACACACTGTATACTGTACACACTGTGTACTGTACATACTGTATACTGTACACACTGTGTACTGTACACGCTCTAAAAATTGAGAAGGTGTAAGGAAAAGTCAAGCAAACATAAGAATATGAACAAGTCTACTGAGATGCACAGTGAATTCTGCAAGGATGCACAATACAGTTTACGAGCTTAAATTGTGGCCTAGTATGTCATTAATGTTTGCTATTTTTTGAGTCGTTTAATAAGTTTTATTTTAATGCAATAATAGAAACCATGTCCATGAAAATAAGGAAATCATTGTTTATGATTAACACACGGATAACGAATAATAATGAAAATAAATAATAACCATGTTATACCTATTAAAGAAACATTATTGTTTTAATAAGTTCATTGTTATACTGATCTTCATTACATCATCATATGCCCTCTTTATTATTGTTTATTCATTGTTTATTGTTATCTATCCATATCATCGTATTTGTTATCATCGTTATTGTTCTCATTAAAATTAACGTTACTATTGTAATTACCATTATTAGTGTCATCATCATTATTATTACCATGATTTCTATTATTGTTATCTACATTATTATTCCCATTGTATATATTATTGCTATCTTTATTATTATTACCATAGCATCTATTCTTATTCTTACCTCTCTACTCGTATTTATTATTATGTACTTTCACTATCATTCTTCCTTTCGTTACTACTATCATGTACGGCTGTGCAAGACAAATGTTTTTTCTACACACATGTACAATATGTACTAAGCTAAGTACATTATGTACTAAGCTATGTACATTCTGTACTAAACTATGTACATTCTGTACTAAGCTATGTACATTATGTACTAACCTATGTACATTCTGTCCTAAGCTATGTACATTATGTACTAAGCTATGTACATTGTGTACTAAGCTATGTACATTCTGTACTAAACTATGTACATTACATATGTACTAAACTATGTACATTATGTACTAAACTATGTACATTATGTACTAAACAGAACTTCAGGTGATGAAAATAGTGTACCTTGTGACCTTAATTTCTCGCTCCGACAAAGTTGAAAATTTCTTCATTATTCAAATTATAGCTTTAATATGAAATTTTCCTAGTGTATTCCTTCAATAATATTATCAAAAATGTAAAATTACTTGGCTGGTTTACACTCATTTGCTTTTAAATATTTGATTTTTTTGTAACACATTCAATAATTTCCTCGCTCTCGATGAGTTAGTCCTCAATTTGCTGGTCTCAATAAGCCTTAATAAATGTGATGAAACTAAACAGAAGGTCTTGTAGGACAGCATTTAAGGAAATGTGTTGCCATATCGCACGGGTCGGAGACGCTTCAAATCATTCGCAATTTTGTCGGTTTTCTGTAACCGTGCTACCGGCCTAGCGTCCAGTCTGCTCGTAATAAATCTACACAAAACCAGCTCAAACTCGCACAAGCGTTCATGCTGCTCGTAACACATCTGAACACAACCAGCACAATCCCGGCAATCGTGTTTCCTTCTCTGGGAATTCTTTTCCATTCAGAGCGCGACCGCAATTTGTGATCAAATCAATAAAAGGAGCAGACGGCCGGACGAGAGAGGCCTGTATTCTCCAGGAGGGGGGGAGGAGGGAGGGGGGAGGAGAGGGGGTAAATGGGAGAGGCAGGGATTGTGGAAAAGATTTGTACTACGAGCACTGATAAATATACTGTACTAACAACTGTGATGTACTGTACTAACAACTGTGATGTACTGTACTAACAACTGTGATGTACTGTACTAATAACTGTGATGTACTGTACTAACAACTGTGATGTACTGTACTAACAACTGTGATGTACTGTACTAATAAATGTGATGTACTGTACTAACAACTGTGATGTACTGTACTAACAACTGTGATGTACTGTACTAACAACTGTGATGTACTGTACTAACAACTGTGATGTACTGTACTAACAACTGTGATGTACTGTACTAACAACTGTGATGTACTGTACTAACAACTGTGATACACAAAGGTCATAGCTAATTGTAATGTTGGACGCGTTTTAATAAATGTAATAAATGCATTGCATTATGGGCACTGACAAATGTAATGTACGAGTACTTTGCAGTTACAAATGTAATGTGTTGTAGACAGTTACAAATGTAATGTGCTGTAGACAGTTACAAATGTAATGTGCTGTAGACAGTTACAAATGTAATGTGTTGTAGACAGTTACAAATGTAATGTGCTGTAGACAGTTACAAATGTAATGTGCTGTAGACAGTTACAAATGTAATGTGCTGTAGACAGTTACAAATGTAATGTGCTGTAGACAGTTACAAATGTAATGTGCTGTAGACAGTTACAAATGTAATGTGCTGTAGACAGTTACAAATGTAATTTATAGTATTGACTTCTACCAATTTTTAGGAACATTTTATTGAAAACTATCAAATTTGGGAGTGTTAAATCAAATCATTTTTGAAGAGACAACGAAAGTCGCAGCCCTGGTACAAAACACAACAGCTCATCAAGCGGGAATGCCCATACATACACTGTACAGTATGTGTAAGCATACTGTACTCATACAGTACAGTGCCTGTAACCAATATTAGCGTAATACTTTAATATTATGACTTTTCATGCATCCTGTAAAATCCTAATATTATGCTATTTTTTATTTATTTCTTCACATGCTTCCAGTACAAAGAAAAAATGATATAATTACTTTAATAATGTCTTGTCTGAAAAATATTATGCTTACATGCAATATTATACTATTTTTAAAATATTATGTATTTTAACTAACATTATGTCCTTACATGCATCCTGGTTTACGCTAATATTATGTCATTTTTTAATATTAGTTTTTTCAACCAATATTATGTCATCACATGCATCCTGCAGCATGAGAACTAGAGTATCAACATAATCGCAATGAAGAATTTTAAGTGTACTAGATGTGGATCTAGTAAATATGCTGATTGTTTAGCCTATTAAGTATTCTAGATGTGTGATTTATTAAGTATACATATTCAATATTTCATTCATTATCCTGCATACACTATATTTTTGATTTAGTAGATATACTCGTAGTTTCCTGAATGTTTATTATGATTTATAAATTCATTATACCATCTGAAAATAATGTAAAATACGTTCCTTTGAAGCAAAGTTTCTGGCTACTAAACTGATGAACTTTTTCTCTAGGGACTTCAGGAATATAATTCTTCCAAGTCTAAGCGTATACAAATTGTACTATTTTTATTATTGTATTTCTAGCTTGACCACTGCAGCCACACACACAAACTGTGTGTTGAACTCAGTTGTTCTGTCATGCAAGAAAAAATTTATTGCAGCCTTAGTTCACCCAATAATAAGTTACGAAAAATACGTTATGTAAGAATTTATTCAAGCAGCACTAGTACACGAGTCAACGGTCACCACTTTCTCCGTACGTTTATGTAGTGTAAGAGAAAGTTTCCACGCGTTTTACAGGCCACAAATCTTCAAGCAAGTTTTGTTAAGATATCATACATCATTCACTTAATGCATGTATGTGTAGAGGAATGTATGTGTTCATGTATTCATTTTGTATCTTTATAACGGCAAAGACTCAACATTCTACACATTACGATAGAAAAACGTGATTTTTGATTTACTTTAGAAAATTACTCAAAAAAAGTCTCACCGTATGGCCATTGCCAAGAAAAATACTTTTAGCAAAGGAAAAAAAATGCTATATTATAATCCAATTTTTATCTTGCTTTGGGGTAATCATACCACACAAATGTGAAAAATAATGCTCGAAAAATATTTTCAAAAGCGATGTACTGAATTATCACGTGATGGTTGATCAAGAACTGTTTCTATATATTGCATTCTGGAGAAATAGAATTAAAGACAGAAACATGATCCTCTTCCTACCAAACGTAAGAGTCTCACTGCTTGCTCATCCATATTAGTCATTGATGAATGTGTTTGTATTTTTGTGCATCACATTTATTCATATGCAATTCCTCAAGAGCCAATGTAAAAGAAATATATATATATATATATATATATGCATATATATACATATATATATTACATGGCATGGACTTTACTGAAATAAAATGTACACTCGTATTTTGACTAACTGTTTTAGTATCTCTAAATGTTTGACTTTTTAAATGTTCTAAATGTTTAAATTAGTAAACTTTCTGTACAACATTTGTTTCTACGAACAGCTTCACATTTAATTGTGTGTGTAATTTATTGTGATGACCATGCTTAACAAAAACCGATATATATTTTTATTTTGGAATACATATAGGCGCGTTTGGTCTCACGCACGGTGGGAAAGAGAAGAAAAATTTGGGAAAATTCGCATTTTTTAAATTTAGGATCCTGAAATTGTGATTATTTTTCGGATGTTTGAGTATCAAAAATATCATTTTTTTCAAGCGTACACACTGGTGTTCGTTACCTCTGTACTTTTCGAATACGAAATAGAATGGAAAAATGTTTATTAATATTAATACTCGTATTATGTTTATAATAACTGGTACACCCAAACATGAAAAAAATCACGCATATTTTTTAAGGAATTTCTTTCTTTCATTGCTAGTCGATGCTGCCTTTCCGAAAGAGTTTCTATTTTGAAGAAAAGCTAATAACGGGAAAAAATTCAAGTAATTTTTTAATGATTTAAGGTCTTTGGTATTTACACTACAATTCATAAAACATGTACATGCACTCGATAATCGTTCCATTGAGAAGTAATACTTAGCCTAAGAAAAAATCTTCATTCCAGCTCCTTATTAATGGATAGTTTGAAATTAATTTCCAGTATCTAATTTACCAGTGTAGGAGACAGGAAATACATATTCATCAATAAATAAGTAAATATACGAAAACCTTTACCTTTAATGGATGGTATCGATTTAATATTTCACACAGAGCGTCCCAGTGTTGACGGACCCAAAAAGAAACTGGCGAAACTCGAAAAATTTTGATAGTAGAAAAAACCCAGTACATAATTCAAAACAAGATGAAAACTATGTACACAAATTAATATATTTGTATTCATAATAAAGTGGCTAGTCTTAAGGTTGATTATACAATTTTCTTGACTCTATTTCCTAGTCATGAGAACATTTTCCATTCATGACAAGGTCATTTTTCAAGTACAGTAGCGTGAATCAAGCACAGGAATTTGAACCTTTTTCAAACTTGTTTCTTCTGAGAATTAGCAAGTGTGAAAAAGAGAAATTACACGCTGCTGTAGCGCAGGTTCCAGGCCGGAGGGCGGAGGGAAGATAACTTCCGCAGCAGCACATCGCTGGACGTGGCAGACTTGATCCATGTGTGCATACACGACACGACCCCCTGATGCTGCTGTATGCAGGGGTTATTGGTACTGCTGCTGTTGCTGCTGTTGTTGCTGCTGTTGGTGGTGTTGTTACTGGTGTTGTTATTGCTGCTGTTGGTGGTGTTGTTACTGGTGTTGTTATTGCTGCTGTTGGTGGTGTTGTTATTGCTGCTGTTGG
>VCRD01001398.1:41372-60270 GCA_006783055.1 Trinorchestia longiramus
TGGTGTTGTTACTGGTACTGTTGTTACTGGTGTTGTTATTGCTGCTGTTGGTGGTGTTGTTCCTAGTACTGTTGTTACTGGTGTTGTTATTGATGCTGTTATTAGTGCTGCTGCTGTTGCTGCTCTTAGTGGTGTTGTTACTGGTACTGTTGTTACTGGTGTTGATAATTTGTGCTGTTATTGGTGCTGCTGTTTTGCTGCTGTTGTTAGTGTTGTTACTGCTACTGTTGTTATTGGTGTTGTTATTGGTACTGCTATTGGTGTTATTATTGACGTTGTTATTGGTGCTACTCTTATGGGTGCTGGTATTAATTCTGGTATTATAGGTGCTGCTGTTATTGCTGCTGTTGTTATTTATGATGTTATTGCTGCTGTTGTTATTTATGATGTTATTGCTGCTGTTGTTGTTGATGCTGCTATTATCGTTGGTGCTGCTGTTGCTGCAGCGTGTCTTACACATTCTTGATCTACATAAAATGTTGACCAATGCATCACCATAAAGATGATAAGATCAAAGTATGCTCTCAAATCGTCTATCATTCTTCCGAATATTACTTAATTTTATCAAATTCAGTTCATCAAATTAGTTGAGACAATCTCTTTAGTCATCCAGTGACTTTCCTAGGACATATATATTCCATGTTTTAATTTCCATAATCAAAATAAATTCATGAAATGATTGTTTGTATCAAATAAGATCTCATGTACGATCACGACTGCAGTCCACACGACAGTCATGTATAGAAGCAACATGTTTAGAGAACACGACATGGCGTGTTTTGGTGAGCGTGCAAACGCCTAATAAATAGAATAAAATAAATAAAAAAATACAGAGATTATAGATAACGCTTAACTCTATAAGTTTTAACGCTGATTTTATCAAACTGCTTGCAGAAGCTCGCATATAGACAGCTTACATCGACTATTTCAGTCTAATTTGTGCATGCAAGTTTGACTGGATTATTAAATCATGGTCGAAATTATAGACAATTTTCAGGCCACGTATCTGAGCTACGCGATCGCATGTACATGTACACGTACACTAACCTCCTCAAGGAACGACCGACATCTTTCATGTGAATACTTGCTTCAAAATTGATTTTTCAGAATCATGTAGTCAAATCTGACTTATTTTATACTCTATAATTAGGATTTGCCAAAAATACTTTTCTTTTCAGTATATATTTTTCTAAGTCAGCATAAAAAACGTCACGAAGTTATTCGTACGAGATTATTTTGTGTCACGTTAGAATTTTGGGATTGCCTTTGGCCAGTTGAACTGAGACTTGTTCTATCTTGTTAGGACAATAATATTATTATTAGAGTGGTCAGAGCACTCAACTTCAACAATTTGGGGTAATGTAAAATTGGAATTTCCTTTTATTTTTGCATGAGTAATTTAAAAGCAGTATTAATTTTGTAGCACGATCGACGGAAACATGCATCATTATAAAGTTATTTTTCAATGAAGTTATTAGAGCTCACACTCTGACTTCACTTTCGAGCAAACCGATATTATCGTCGATTGTCAAACCAATATTAACGTTGATTACTATTTCAGCTAACGCAATGAGTTCGTTAGACGGGTGATCAATTATTGAGCTAGACTTCAGCTGCACGGTTGCAATAATTGAGCTAGACTTCAGCTGCACGATTGCAATAATTGAGCTAGACTTCAGCTGCACGGTTGCAATAATTGAGCTAGACTTCAGCTGCACGGTTGCAATAATTGGGCTAGACTTCAGCTGCACGGTTGTAATCAATAGACGACTTTGCCGTCATTTTCACACGCTTGTTATGGCGGTCTTGCATCCAGCTCTCATCTCGAATATTTGTTTATGGAGAAACACAAATGAGCGATGAACTTTAAATGAAATGAGTCTAATACTCTATATGCAGCTTCATATAGTGACATAGCAACATAGTGTAAGATCATACACTCCAACATAGGCAGATATGATGATGTACAAAGAATAATTGAAAACTTTGCATAAATGAAGTGGCAGAAGACATGTATGCTATTAAATGTACAGCCACAAGAAAGGAAGAATGTAAAATACATGTCATAAAATCGCTAGCAAAAAGCGTTAATAAATATTTATGAATGAATATATCATATAAAACTAAAATAATTTAATTTCCTTCGTAACTGCAAGTTTTTCCCATCTATACTGTAAGTAGGGCTTATATATCATAAAACTTTTCATGATATTGTCTCCATTGCAGTCACTGAGTAATACACTCATTCATCATTTATTCATAAATATATGTTTTTATGTCACTTTTAATTAACTATGTATTTACCAACCTACCGCCTTCAATTTTTTATTAGTAATTTTCAACTTTTACACAGAACCTCAGCTTTCTGTGTCTAATGAATGCCTTGTGAATACATTAATCATTTTACCCCGTACATTTTAATTGATGTGCAGTTATGCTTATTAAAAGACATAGTAAATTGATGGTGTTCACGTACGCAGTTCCTCAATTTAGACATTTCATGACTGGAAAACATTTAGACTCGCCCTGGAACTGGAGGACCTTCCAAAGCTGTTTTATGTCTTCATTCTCCTTCTTAATTTGTTAACTGTGCACATGTTATTTTGGTTATATTGGTTACCGTTGAGTCGTTGCAGGAGCAAGGAACGATTCAATAGTTTTAGTATTTGACAGCTTCAAATGAATATTTAAGTGAACAGGAATTTTTCATACATATGTCACTGTAATGTAATATTTAAGAAAAAATGCGAACTGTACTCCATAGAACAGATCTAGCCGCATAATCCTATGGATTCAAAATATTATACAAAATGAATGATATACCGTGTTTTCAATTATAAAAGAGAATAAACGTTTGAAAAATTCACTGAGTTTTTTACGTAAAGAAGAGGTTTCTCAGTTCTATCGCTAACGAGGTCCTGTAATTCTTAACTAAATACTCAAAAAGACTCGCTTTTACCACTTCATTTTACAGCTAAATCTTTCAGTCGATATGAAAAATCAAGTTTTGAATGAGCCGGTCAGTCTAATATACTACTCAATTGTCTCATCAGTAACTCAAAATGAATTATTATTTGAGACATAGAGCAATACAAACGTTGTTGAAATATTTTCGTTGATGCAATATCAGATTCTCGCGCATTTGTGAAGTATTAGTCCTTTAAGATTAGCAAGAGGCTGATATAAACGTCTCGAGGTAGGAATTACTACATAGAGCGTGATAAATGAAATTAACTTCTCTTTAAAAAAAATAAACGGGAAGTGAAAATGTACTTCACTCAGGAAAGAGTACACAGGAAATAAAAAAGTACTTCGCTCAGGAAAGAGTACACAGGAAATAAAAAAGTACTTCGCTCAGGAAAGAGTACACAGTAAATAAAAAAGTACTTCACTCCAGAAAGAGTACACAGAAAATAAAAAAGTACTTCACTCCCAAAAGAGTACACAGAAAATAAAAAAGTACTTCACTCGGAAAGAGTACACAGGAAATGAAAAATACCTCGAGCAGGAAAGAGTTCACAGAAAAGTATTTCGCTCATTGAGTCTGACCATCTTTTGTTAACCTAATGAAGTTTCAAGCTCGAACACCAGCTTAAATTACTGTACTTGTATATTAATACTTAATTTCAGATGCTGTCTTTACCTGTTTTTACTCGAATACCTATAATTAATTTCAGAGGCCTTTTTTACCTATTCATACTTGCGTAATAACAGTTAATTTCAGAAGTCATTTTTTACCGGTTTTTGCTCGCGTACTTGCTGCTAATTTCTTTACCGTCTTTACTTATGTTTACTTGAGTAATTATAATTAATTTCGAAGCCAGACTTTGCCTGTTTTGACTCTTATAATTAACTAATTTCAAGTATCAACTTTACCTGTTTTTGATGGCTGCAGCTCTGTCTCTCTGTCTCCTGTTCTTGAACCAGTTGCCCACTTGTGTGGGGGTGAGGGTAGTCGCTTGTGCCAGTTCCCTCTTCCTACTGGGGTTTGGGTAAGGGTCTTGAAGGTAAGCCTCTCTCAGAAGGGACCGAGTTCTCTCTTTAAAACAGTGGGACTTTTGTTCGCCGTCCCAAATGGTACGCGGAAATGGGAATTTTTTCCTGACTCGGTACTTATCAACTGGACCTAAAGGACGTCCTCTCAAGCGCTCCGCCTCTTGATAATGCGCCTCAAGCCACAACGCCTGCAGGCGCGGGAAGGACGCCCTAGAAAATCTGTTGCACTCAATCAAGGCGTAAAGTTCACGGAAATTTCCTAAATGAAAAGCCACAAGGGCTCTGGCCCGAACCACAGCCTCGTGCTTGTTCAAGTCTTTCAAATGAGGGTGCGCCACGGGCAAGGACCACAAAAATCTACCTAATCTTTCTATATCACCACTTTCTTCGAGCGTCTCACACACGGCGGCGACCTGCGTAGCTGTGAACGAGAGGGACGGCAGAGGCACGTTCGCTGTGGGCACGAGAGGCCCTGGTGGCGGCGCTGAGGGCCCCAGGAGACCCGCAGAATAGACCGATGATAATCCGGCGAGCAGTCCGGCCATGCTGGGCTGGAGGGCCCTCAGTAGCTCGGGCAGAGAAGATGAGGACGCCAGCTTGGCGGCGGCAGAGTCAGTACTCACGAGACACGGAGGCGCTAGGGGCGTTGCCATCACGCGCTCCCTCCTCCACTTGGCTCGAGGAGGCGCTAGAGACTCCAATTGGACAGAGACCAGAGTTTCCATGGTGACTGGGACTCATTGCAACGCAGGAGGCGGTCTCGTCTCGTGCGTTACGCTTCTGTTGATTCGGTAACGGAGTCTCGGGGTTCAGAAGCACCCGAGCGCCGCCCTGCCTGCTAATGCAATAAAGGGGCAGTGTATCGACCCGCGAATGGGGGCCAGCGAGCCACACCTGATGCCCACAGCCCTCGTATCACTCGCACCAATATCGCCTTTACGGAGTCAAGGCTTAAAGCTTTCCCTTGCTCTCGCCATACGTCGATGAAGGATCACTGGACCTATTGAACACTGAGAACCTCCCTCTCTCTCCCTCTCTCTCTTTCTCTTTCTATACCGCCGAGAAGGATGTGCTGATCACGGTTCTCATCCGATAGGCAGTTCGCCATAATGATAACTGCTGTAATTGACGGAGCTAACGATCTACTGCATGAAGATGTTATGAGCTTTAGACAGTCATCTGAGTAACGTACGTTTACCAACGCGTGTCAGCACAAGAAGCTTTTAAACTATTAAGCAAGATACACACCGGAGCTGAAGTCATGGCCTAGTGTCAACACAGCTCGTGCATACACGCCCTGCTCTAAGAGTTATGATGTCTTTCCTTGCGCTTGTGCTTTCTGATTTCGTTTACATTTTTTACACGATTGTTCGTTCCTAAAGGTATTTCCTGCTCAAAATGATGCTGTAAACGAAGCTTTAAAAGTAAAGATTCTGATTTATAAAGTAGTGTTCGTGAATCCTTGTTATCATACACGTTAAAACAAATTATTTGTATTTTAATCATTCTAGAGGTGAAAACAAATTATCTGTATTAGATAATTCAGATAATTTATGTAATCTAAGTTTTCAAAGTTCGTAGGAGCTGAAATAGTTGCCTATTTTTATAGGATATGTACCCGAAACCAATGCACTTTAACACGTGTGAACAATTGAGGTAATCACAGAAACGTAGAGCGGCTGTCAAATAGAGATGAAACTCTACGGGATACATGAGCCATATTTCAGTTACTCCTCTATGCGCCCTCTATGCGATAGACATAGAGATGAGTTTGTATATCCGACACTGGAAGAAAATTAAATTTTGTAAATGATGTATTGTTGTTCAATTAACCAAACAAATAGTTATTATCATAACTCATCTCTACCATTGGCATGAGTGGGTGATGACGGAGCAAAAGTAATTTTAATTGGCTTGACAGTAGAAAAACAGGCCTCTTGCATCCCTTGTATTGGTGTAATAATAACAAGCAAAATAATGTGGACACCACTTAAAATGCATAACAACTGATATTTTTCAAAAAAATATGCTAAATTAAAACTTACGTAGATTTACTGACTAATTGAACACCTTTTAAAATGTTTGTACAATTTAAATTCCTCGTTCACTCCGAAGCTTCTCAGGTAGCGGTGCCTTCTACTTATTCTTCGTTCAAATTCTCGTGAGTAACCTTGGAATGATACATTCAAATACTAAAAAATTTATTGCACATCCTTATGAATATTTATACGTCACTGCTTATAAGTTTAGAGAGTAGGCCTCTTACTTTAGCACTATCAGGCAGTAAATCTTATAATATTTGAGTCGAAAAATTCAATCTCCCCACAAATTTTAGTTAATTTTTCGTAGCTGTTTGTGTAAGAGTTTGGTTTCAATATTCTATAGTTTTTCTGTGGCTAAAGATTGAAAAAATCAGAACTGGAGTTGGATGAAGTGGCAGTGACTGGGGCCCACACAGCTACTGCTGGGGCCCACACAGCCACTGCTGGGGCCCACACAGCCACTGCTGGGGCCCACACAGCCACTGCTGGGGCCCACACAGCCACTGCTGGGGCCCACACAGCCACTGCTGGGGCCCACATAGCTACTGCTGGAGGTCTTCCTTTCTTTGTTCAACGTCTGAATTATGTCTTTTGATATCAGATTATTCTATTCTAAGCATGAAGCGCAGAAAACTTTAATAGCTGTTTAGGGTTGTGTATACCAGCGTCAGTCTTTCTAGATATGCAATTCATTCCTTCATTCATTTTAATTGTTCATGCTATCATTTAGGATTGTACATTTTTTATGTGAATTTGTTTTTAAGGCTACTTGTATAGATTTAAAAT
The DNA here is from genome assembly GCA_006783055.1 of Trinorchestia longiramus. Lineage (NCBI taxonomy): Eukaryota > Metazoa > Arthropoda > Malacostraca > Amphipoda > Talitridae > Trinorchestia > Trinorchestia longiramus. The sequence goes on from VCRD01001398.1 coordinate 48,197, forward strand.
CTAAAATCTACCTTCCATCCACGGGTGAGTTCTAAATTTTTCGTTCAGTCATTCATCTATGTAAACAGTTATTATTACTTTACAATAATAAGATAGTCATTAATAACAGAATTATGTAATTAATTTTGTAACACAAATTTCTTTGTGATCTTTGTAACAACACATAAACCCAACTGAGTATTCCGTCAAATTAAGGGCAGCTAAACTCTTAGTTTATGATCAAGAAACCGTTGCATCAAAATAGATATAAAATTGGTATCTCGAAGTAACATCTAATTGATTCAATCTATTGTCATCTGAACTCTGTTTCTGTACGGCCGCTCAAGCGCGCAGACATGCATTGTGCTTTCAAACTTCAAAAACTTTTGCATTAAAAATTGCTCTGGGTTGCAAACAACGAATCGGCAGCATAAAGGGAAGTAAAAATTCATGAGAACATTCACGGAAACTTAAGAATAACTGGTCACTTAATTATAGCATCGATGAATTCTTGTGTAACCCAGAGTTGTTCAGGTCTACTGAATAACTCTGTCAAATGATGACAGAAATTTTCCCTCAACAGTTTAATATTGAAGAAAGTAGTCAAAGTAGTCAAAAACTTATAAAAGCGATAATCGGGCAGTGGATACATAACATGCAAAATATTTACTCATTATTACATGCATTTTAATAAATAAATTAACCGTCTACTAATTTGGTTTCATACATTTTTTCAATTTGACAATGGTTTTCTGAGAGAAAATGAGTCATATTGAATTAATCATCACCTATACTTCAGCCCAGCACTTCCTATAAAATAACAGTGACAACCGCTCAATAAATTTGTGATGCTTTAATCAAAAGTTTTTCCTACCAGAAAATTACTTGAAATAAAGAAATAAATAATGCAGTTTACCAATTCATTTTTTCTTCTCTCTTTTCGTTTCAAACGCGCGACCATCAACGGATGAAATATTTTCAGTCAATACTAGTTTCCCCCCAACGTTAAATTGGGTTATCACGTGGATATTAAGCACCACGTTTAGTTAAAATTATGCAACGTCAAAATTATGAAACAACGAGGACATTCAACAACTAGTTGACACCTTCATTCAACACCAGGACATTCAACACACCACCAGCTTGGTCGACTGGTGAGCGAATCTGCTTGCGAGCGGAAAGACCCGGGTTCGAATCCCACTGCCGACATGGTTGACGCAGCTAGAAATATGGCATGGGACTTGGGTAAACAACCAAATAATTATCGAAGTAATTATCCGACCCAAGAATGGGCCAGAAGGTTCGTTCCTATATCCTCATTCTATTCTATTCTATTCTATTCTATTCTAGTCTAGTTAAAATCATACAACATCAGAATTATGCAACAATGAGGATATTCAGCAGCTCGTCTAGGTCTTTGGACTTATTTAAAGTTGTTACTGTTTGTACAGCATGCATGTAATTTACCGATCGCAGCAAGCCTTTTGAACTACGAACAATGCTCTCGGATTTGAGGAAATGTTCTTTTTTATTGTAAGTACAAGCGAAAACTCAACTTGCCCCTTGACTTGGGGCTACGTGGGCAAATTTCAAGTTCCAATAAAAGCGACTTAAGAAAAAAAATTGAAATTGAGGGAACAAATTTTTTTTACAGCATCGAGTATGTGTTTGAGGAAGGTGTCCCAGCCGTCCGCCTCCGTCCTGTTCAGCAAACTTGTTTAGCATGAATGCGATGCCAGGACTATGTTTTCTTCATACTGTAAGTGAATCAAGTCAACTGGATGGACGCATACCTCATGTTCATGTTTATGGTCTGAAAACATTGCCGAAATTACGGAGATTCAGATCGTAATCCAGGAATTACGAGATTTGAATTAAATGTTATATATCGCTGTGCAGCTTTTTACTAAACGCTTATTTTTTTATGGTAATGAGTTCGCAAAAGTGTTTGAAGTTAATTTCCCATATTTGTAGGCCAAAATGTAAGTTATGTGTAAGGTAACCTTTAAAAAACATCTAAGGTTTCAAAGTGTGGTATCAAACTGAACACACAACACAATAAATCCTATCATTCCGCACCAATTCTACAAATCTGTAATACAGAGCGCAAGATAAGATGATCTCATGACCTATGAATCAAGCCTAAGTTTTAGCAGCAAAAAGACACTTCACATTTATGAGTCAATTATTTGCCTATTTAAAGCGTTTTTTGCTCATGAATGTTTATAATAAATACGTTGTTTGGAACATAGAGTTGGGTTATAACTTAGTGTTACTAATAAAATCAACGTTTAGTGGCAGACTAGAAAGAAAATTTTGTGAAATGGAACCCAAGAAAACTAAAACTTTCCAGATGTAGCATTCAGACAAAATCCATCAATTTATTTGCTTATCAATAATGTACCTTTTCAATATACACACAATCGAACGTACACATGTAGCAAAATGTATTCACACAAAAGATGCTTTCATGAAGCAGTACTTTATTGATATATTCATTCACAAAATGCAGTGCTTCATGTATATATTCGTGCACAAGATGTGGTGCTTCATAAATACATTCGTAGACAAGATGCAGTGCTTCATGTGTACTATCATACACAAGATACAGTTCTTCACGCATGGATTCGTAGACAAGATGCAGTGTTTCATGTATACATTCATTCACAAGATACGGTGCTTCATGTGTACATATGTAGTGCTTTATGTATACATTCATACACAATATGCGCCCATGAAGCACCCATGCGTGGCAGAGCACGGCATGCGGTGGCGGCAGCATGATGGGATTATGCGTAAATGCGAGAGCATATTTGAACAGTACTCAGCTAATAGGATTACGGTGTAGGGGTTTTGCTTCTGAACCGCGGTCTCGCTCTAAAACACTGAGCCTTGGAACAACACTCGGTCGCATGAGCCTGGCACACCAACATGTTCTCCGGTTCTGCCTGATAATTCACCACCTCGAAAAAGAAACAGAAGCGGGCCTCAGCTTTCTCTTCGTACGAAGGAATGCTCGAGTTTGGAGCTTGGATTATGTTTAGATAGCAGCTACGCATGAAGGTTGTGAGGAAAATGGTTTGTTAAACCTAGAATATATAAAGGTTACGAATGAACACACCGTTTGGTAAACCAAAACCATTCGAAATGATTGACATGGCTTTTAAGTCTACAAGACATAGTTACTGAATATTTTGAGACTATATTTTGCGAAATCAGCCATTTTTTTCAATTTTTATTTCTGTGGACTACACAGAACAGAACAGCGATGAACGCCTACCTTATGCATGGGGCGCAGGCCCGTTCCTCAATTTCTTAATGGACATCGTGGGGCTAAGCCTCTTTTTTCTACAGCAAGACTTCCCCGCCTTGAATCGATCGAAGCTCCCAGTTTTGTGGATCCGTCGTCACTTGTTCAAAAAAAGCCAAGTTTTTCGCTGGCTGCCAAGGAAGCATCTCGAGCACAGCGCAGTCTGGACGACTCGGTGCGCTACTTGGAATCTTTTGAGCGCAAAATTTTTTGGTGCACATATAGGGTTATTTTGTGCTTATTTCGTGTTGTTTTGTGTATATGTACGGCTATTTTGTTCTTATTTTGCATTGGTTTGTGTGCATTTAGGGTTATTTTCTGCTTATTTCGTGTTAGTTTGTATAGACATAAGAATATTTTGTGTTTTTTCGTGTTGTGTTTTGTATATGTAGGGTTATTTTGTGTTTATTTCGCGTTGGTTTGTGTACATACAGGGCTATTTTGTGCATATTTTGCTTCGTTTTCTGAATGCATCGTATTTTTCGAATTCATACCGTGCTGTTTTATCGTGTTGTTTTATGCATATATCGGGGCTCTTTATGACAATCAAATTGTATTCCAACAATTAATCTTTCAAATTTATATTATCCTACTGTATTTACCTGGGTTTGAGCTTGTCGCTATTTTATGCACATTAAAAACTACTTGTTGTATTGTGATCACCATTGAATTTAAGAGGTAGCTTGGTTTCTTCCTTTTTCAGATTCCTAACACAAAAGTAGCCAAACTAGGCTTCCAGTAGCCTACTCTACAGTACATGCAGTGTAGGTGTGATGCACATCGCAGAACTGATCATGGAACCAATGCTTATCTTTAAAAGCTTCAAACTTGCATCTGTTCAAACGCAAAAATTATCAAAACAAGCATTTCTAGCAGACTTCTTGAATAGCAATCTTACTGCTCCGTGATACGTAAATTTTTATCATAAATAAATTTATATAAATTTTCATCAATAAACTTAACAAAGTTTTGTAGGAGTTCCTGTAGATCAACCAAACCTATTTTTCAAATGCTGGTAATTGCAGAACCCTAGAAGACGTACTTGTTAATCGTGTTTTCAAAATCGTACATTTAGGAGACTAAACACATAAATATAGTGTCCTTCTAAGTATAAAAACGGTACCTTTTTTAAAAAACACACCTCGTACGTCTTTATTTTTAATGAATCTCAAGATCTTATTGGTGAAAGCAGACGTATGACGAAGAAAACTCGCCACCACACGGGGATGAGAAACCACTAAAGGGATGAGAAACCACTGAAGGGGGAAGGACCACTGAAGGGGGGAGGGACTGCTGAAGGAGGGAGGGACTGCTGAAGGGGGGGGAGGGACTGCTGAAGGGAAAGAGTGAACATCAGAGGAGGGGGAAGGGAATCACAGAATGAGAAGGGAGAGGGAAGGTAGGCCCGTCTTGGCCGATCTTGGCAAAAGTGCGTCTCATCTGCATGCCCGATGACGGGCTCTGGTAGCAGGAGAGGGGAGCAGACCTCAAAAAAACGTCCTAAATTCATGGTGACACGAGCAGTTCTGAATTAGTAGTCGTCGCAACACCGCCGCTCTGCCACCATGTCATTTTCAAATGGTAAATTGTTCCCAAGGAGTCGAGCGTGGGGATATCAGACGAAACAATTGGCCTAAGCGACAAATGGTCTGTTGTTAGGAAGTTTGATAAGTTGTGTTTAAGAATATAAGAATTCCTGTTTAAAAAGCATTAAAATGGAAGTAATTGATGAAATTGCGATATTGTAAAACAGTTTTCAGGATTTAAATTATCAATTAGCGAATGCAAATACATATGTCCCATATGTACTGTAATTCTAGATTAAATAAAGGAGTAACAGTGCACTAAATTTATTTACTAGTTACTAGTGATGTTTATTGTGTTCAACGAAAAAACTACCTTATTTTTTGGGACATGATCATTTTTTCGAAGGCCTCAGCGTAAATCATCCATGAGCAAAATTTTTTGCATGTAAGTATAGACTTTTAATATTGGAGACAGAAAAAGTTTTATTTCGTTGTAATTGAAGGGAAAGAAGAAAGTTTTAATGATTGCAATCATCAATGTAATGTAGGACAACAATGTAGTTTACATGAAAATGTATTTTTTATTTAACGATCAATTATAGCAAAAAAGACTACAATTCATAAATAGATATAACTGAACTCGGCATTAATTGCATCATGTCATATTCGTTATGCAAAACTTAGTTAAAACTTTCAAATTTCTTCTCAAACATAATAATTAAGAAATAATTTAATTTTTCCATGCGCTTTGTTTTCAGTATAAGCAGTTTTCTCAAAGCACATTTATTTATAAAAAATATAAATTTATCTATGTGAATAATTTAACTGAATGCATGTCAGAAGCGATTTCAATCAATTTCCTTACCAACATTTATTGATGTTGTTTGTATATTAATATTAAATTTTCAAGCAGATTTTGAAGTTGATTTTTTTTCACAGGAATCGGTTTTCTAAATTGAAGTCTTTCGACCTTCCGAGTGTCAAACTTGAATACAATCATGCAGTCATCGTTTGATGGTTCCGTACAAACTCCACTTAATTTTCTTCAATAACGAAATTGATTTTTCTGGGTCTATTTAGATACTTAGAGGCATGTACCTTTATTCTAATTCAAGAATACCTATAACATTGGCACTGAAAATTTATTCCCGTTTCATAGCGCACTTCACGTCATTAATCCGAAGCCTTAGCCTTTCTTTTCTACCTTCCTTCCATTTTCTTTGCATCTCCTTTCCTTCCATCTCCCTTCCTTCCATCTTACTTTCTTCTATTTCCATTTCATCTGATATCTTTTATATGCCAATGTTGTACATTTCAACCGTGTTCTCTTAATTTCATCACAAACACTTCTTGATTCTAGCTATGACAGTTCCTAAAGTTGCTTTCTTTGTCTTCTCAGGAGAAAAAACATCAATCCAGAAGCATAGCCTTCTTCTGGCTTTGCTTTTCCTCCTCCGTCATGTTCGTTGCACCCAAATGTTCAAGTAATGAATTATTTCTGTTGGATATTGAATTGAATATGTTTGCTGAAAATATTTGTGCAATGAAATTTGTTTATTGAATTAATCCTCATTAATATGCTTTCACCACACAAATATTACGGCTCATTTATATACAATTCTTTATCTACTTTTGGTGTATACGGATTGCCTACTCGATGCACATTCGTTCACTTCCTATGAATATTCTATGGAGAGTAAAGGTGATCGCACCAAGTTATGTTGCTCTTTTAACCTGTTTTCGTACCCAGCGCTGCAGTGCAGCTTTATACTTCACAAATCCTTAAAATCGTATACTACATTTATTAAATCCCTTTAATCGTGTATCATCGGTCATATTTTAATTGTTTCATCCTTTCAAATTAGAATTTTTAGAATCTCTCAAACGCTACAACTTTCTATGTTGTATATTTGCGTTCCTTGGTTTTTCTATTCGAAATTAATTACACATAAAATAAAATAAATTCAAAACTTTTTAAACTGCTTAAGTATGTTCAGTTGCAAGAAGCAGGTTTTGTGCATTTCTATGTATCTCATGTTTTTATACATACCTCGGTGTGGCATGTATTAAATTATGTATTTTATAAATGATTTTTTCTGGCTAATAACTATGTTACAAGTTTTCATGGGATGGAGCTATTGTTAGTGTTCAATGTAGAGGTTAAATTCATGCTATTAATAAACTTTCCTTCATATTACTAAGAAATTAGTTCTCTCGAATATTCTCGATACCTTCCTTTCCCTGCCTTTGATAAAAATATAACAGAAAAAACTGTTCTTTTTCTATTTTCATTCAGAAACCAAAGAGACAGAGATCTAGACGCAGCGTTCAGCCTATCTAGGTGAGCTCGGTCAGACTTCTTTAGGGAGCGTCTGTGTAAAAATATCAGAAATATTCTCCCTCATATTTTACAGACAGCTTCTTTTGGTGAGGCGGTAGCTGCCGCCTCCAACAAAGACTCCAGAATAAGTGGTGAGGCCTGGAGAATTGGGTGTAATTTGCAGAAGATACACGATGAAAAAAAAGAGATTTTTACGCAAGCATCATCAGTAAGGTTACGATCGATTGTCGCGGCTGCAGATGTGCCAGTAATGAACTGGAGCAGTGTACGTATGCAGTTATTGTGTTCGTTCTGGAGTTTTAAAGTATGTTCATTGTTCCAGTACACTAATTCAGTGATATAATTTCTAAATTTACCTGAATAGGAGCCCCTTGTGACTTGTGTTGGAGCCCACAGCAAAGGCTGATATAGAAGTACTTCGATTAAGTAGCCATAAACCTGTAGAATTTGTAATAAATCTATAGTATAGGAAAGCTTAATATACGTACACGTCAATGTGTAACAATCACAGTGGAGTGATTTTAAAAGCTATGTGAAAAAATATTACGTAATGACAAATATTGATTTTTATTACGAACTTTATTCGTGCGTATAATGTTAGTTGGAACGCAAAAGAGGAGAGAGGGTAATGAATATCAAGCACTTTCTTGGATTTCTGTTGTGGGCTTCATTTTCAAGAAATGTCAGAAGATACAAAATTTTAAGCATTTATTATTTCCTATTAGGAATTGAATCAATGATTTACATGTTAAGGAAGGATTTTCATACTTAGTCTTCCGAAGTTATGGCCATGAAAGCAAAAATTAATTTCTCTCGATTATGTTTGTAATTCAGGGAATTTTTGATTCACAAAGACAAAGACGTAGACGATATTTTAATGACATGGGTTCACGAGGTTCAGTCAGTACGTCACCGTTGCTTGTGGAGCTCAAGACGCAGAATATATGAAAACTATGCTGAAGTTAAACAGGCCTGAACTACTTATTTTTATTGATACTTTACATAGCTTTAATTATTTTCAGTTTCTGTGATTTTTTTGTATTTGGAAGCAGCAAAATCTTTGCATTTGAAAGCTTATTTTTAATGATGCTTCATTTTACTTTAATTATTTTCAATTTTTGTGATTTTCATTATATCTGAGAGAAACAAGATCTCATGTTGCTGTGTTTATGTAATCTTTGTCCTAGAAAATAACACAGGAATAACAGTAAAGAAAAATATTAATGAATAACCAGGGAATAATAAAGGAATTCCTGGATTTAACTCCTCTGTGAAATCGCGGCTCACTTCAAAGAACGAGGTATCGTTGTATCGTTCATCGTAGATATCACTTAAAATATTGTGTGCTTGAATGTAAATGATAATTATTCTCTCCATCACACAAGTGAAATGGCAAAACAAGCAAGTCAGTTACATAATCGTCTGTTTCCTGAACTCAATGTATCAGTTCAAACATTCTATCATAGAAATAATGCTTAAACAATTTGAAAGATAGGTGTTATTTCCAACGCATGAATAGTTGACTTAAACCAAAATTGCTTGCCTTGACCCAAAACCGTCGTATCGCTGTAGATTGTTTGTACATAGTAGAGGATGAGTACTTACGAGATGACTTCATTGTCAGTACTTGGAGTTGACTGACAGCCTGGACCCCCTTTGTGCTCCTTATAAGTTAGCTGATGAGCTGACATTATTGTATTCTTATTATTGATATTATTTTAGTTAAATCATTGTTTACTTTTATATTGGTATGAAACTAGCAGTTATTATTAGGATTTTTATTACGATTATAAGTCTCAGCATTGCGAATTGTATAAAATTATTATTATCATTATTGTTAGTTGTTTAAGTTCACCAAGTATTACAATTCTCAAAAAGTGGTTAGTTAGCAAGCTAAATCATTAAATTTGCCAGTAGTTGAAAATTGTAACACGTGGTGTGAATAAACTTGAACAATTGTGTATAATTGAAAAATTTGAAAAGAAACCGCATTATTAGTGTTTTTATTATTGTTAAAAAATCCAGAAGAAACATCATTTGAATTGAGTATTACATACATCGATACTCATAATGTTATCAAAATTACTCATTTTATTTGTGTTAAAAATATTCTTTCCATTAATGTTCCATTATGTGCTTTTCAACAGTTATTAGCTCTAATTTCGTCCTATTAAAATTAAGTCACATTTTTTACGCGGAAGCAATAACTTTGATCCACACAAAAATGTCCCCACATTTCCATGATGAGCATTTTATCAGACTGTAAATCAATTCAAAAAATAATATTGTTGTGTGTGATTATCTTGCATTCTAAAAACTCATAACTTTGAACAGAGATGATGCAGCTCTCAAAGACTGTATGAGAAACTATTAAAAAGACTGAATGAGAAATAATTTAAGTGTGAATTAATAGTCATTAAACTGCCTCCGAAGTTATGCCTGAATGTACTCGCACAATTTACAATAAATACAGTATCAAAAGTAAATATTGTGAGCATTAATGGCCACTAAACCACCTCAGATGATGAGACCTTATATAACTTTCACAGCGTATGTATTCTATGTTACAGTACTACATACTTTCAAAGTAATAGACAGTATTAAACAGACCACATGAAAAGTAACCTACACCTTCACCCACGTACAAATCCCTCTGCTCTGCCAGTAAGGATATCGACATCCTCTTCCTTCCCCGCGTAGGGGGTAAGTCGATTGTACGACTGGGGATGGGAAGGCAGTGCCTCGCTAGACAAACATTTATATTCCATTGTTAGGCGAGACTATAATGCAAGTCTGATCCTCTTGTGGTGTTCGGACCCTCCATCTGCTCTGCCCCGGTCAGTATCCCATCTCTTAACATTAAATTCCCTACGAGTTTATGACAATTAATAGAGAAATTACGTTGCTGGAGGAATAAGATTAAATGTGTGGGTTTTCCTTAATATTGTGTTATTGAGCTCTAAATTAATACATAATAATAGTTTCATACTATAACTATTGTTATCAGGCTCACATGGAGACTTAGATATTGGATGCAATACGATACAACAGTTTTTAAATATGTCCGAAGTATCCATCAAATTAAATGTCAAATATTTCTCAACTATTGAAATTATACTTTAGTGGGGTGAGAACTAGTGAAAGGTTGGCTATTTCGTATTAAAAAAAATTGTGAGCGTGGAGTTGTATTGTAATAAAGATTTTCTAGTTCTCTCGCTCCTGAGGCCAAGCTAATGATCGTCTGACACACTTTGAAGCCTTGACGCGCTGTTACGCAGCTATTTAGTTTCGAGCCCTAACACAAACAACAAAACAAACAATCTTTATTTCCAATCGAGTACACAGTACATAGACATTAGTACATTGGTTTTTCAATTTCTTAAGGTTAACATTCTAAGAGTAAGGGTGATGGTGAGCTTCATGCGACGATCCCGGGAGGTTGATGGGCGTCTTCATGGGCGGGGAGTTGAGTGCTTAGCGGGTTGAGTGCACGGCACGGCGTGCGAGAAACAACTCGCGTCCTTGGCCGGGTTCGAACCCGCGGTCTTTCTACGTGAAGCAGAGACCTGATACAGAACACGGGCCACAGACCACTTGACCACGGTGGCTAACAAGAGTCCCGACTCGGTCAGTATACATTCTCGTTCGACTTCTTGATCTCAGATGAACAAAAACTGGTGCAAATAAAGAGAAGACGTGATTTACCTGAAGGTTAAAATCTCTCTCAATAAATACCATGATGATCATCTGATGAACACACAACACAAATTCCTGCACTATCACCCTTTATATATAGCTTTCAATTCCCTGATCAGAGTATTGTTGCAAGTTTTCTCAAGGCTAAATAATAATTGGAAAAATTTGAAAATATTCTGTTACAAATTTATTAAAAATGCCTTCAGTTTTGGAAAGAACTAATACGAGATACATTATTCTTTCAAACTCCTTCTGATCGGAAACAATTGGTGCATGCAACTTTTAAAGTTGGTCCGAAGCAGTTGGTGCAAAAGGAAAAAAGTAAAAAGATTTGCCTCCTACATTATATTTCAGCGTTATACAACATACTTTTAAAAAAGCACATGTATAGAAAAATTCAGAAAAGATGAAGAATTAATGACCCGAATGTTTTCACATTAGCATTAATGTTTCCACATAAACATTGAACATTAATACCGGAATGTTTTCCTTACTGTGCACCAATTATTTCCGACCAGAGAGACTACTACTCAAGATCAATCACAATTTCGTTCTTTTTGCGAGAAATGAGCCTCAGTAAATGCGGTAAATTGAAGTGTCATCTTAACTCTGATAACTGTCATCTAAAGCCAGGATAATTGAAGAAAAAAGTAATTCCGATTACTGATTGCTACTGACTCTTTTTAACAATAACTTATCATGCGGTTTTGTAGTTGACATTCTTCGTTATCTGCTCGTTTTTTCGTTTTTGAAAAATATTGTCCATAATTTGTTTCGAATATTTTACTTAATTTCCATTTTCCATTTCGGGATTTTTTATTTAATTTGTGTTTAGAGAATTACAGCAACTCTCCTGCATAGAAAAAAATACCTCGATGTGTTTTATTACAAATATTATGTATGTTTTCAAAATGAGGAGTTTGTGAAAAAATTTAAGTAAGCTGGGTAGCAAATACTACGTAATTAAAACTCTACTGTATCACAAACTCGATCACCCTTATGGGAAAAAGAATGAACACTCGTACAGTATACAATTCCTACCCGTCTCTCATACATCGTACTCCGTCTCTCTCATACCTCGTACTCCGTCTCTCATACCTCGTACTCCGTCTCTCTCATACCTCGTACTCCGTCTCTCATACCTCGTACTCCGTCTCTCATACCTCGTACTCCGTCTCTCATACCTCGTACTCCGTCTCTCATACCTCGTACTCCGTCTTTC
>VCRD01001398.1:61350-104175 GCA_006783055.1 Trinorchestia longiramus
AAGTGAGTTTAGTAAAGAAATTATTTTTTCGCTTAAGAGTGGGAGAAAACCTTGAGGATTTAAAAAAAGTACATTAACGCTTACGAACTTTGGGTCATGAATTTTTTAGAAAATTCAAAGTAACTATATTATTGTGAAATTGAATTGTGTACATTCGTAGGAATGGTTCCACACAATAACTGAACGTGTAGGCACGAGCTGTTCTGTGTCCTCAGATATGATAGGTTTGCTTAGTTGAGCAGTAAGGCCTGTTGTGTCTGCTTAGTTAAGCAGCAAGACTTGTCGTGTCTGCTCAGTTAAGCAGTAAGACCTGTTATGTCTGCTTAGTTGAGCAGTAAGACCTGTTATGTCTGCTTAGTTGATCAGTAAGACCTGTTATATCTGCTTAGTTGAGCAGTAAGACCTGTTATATCTGCTTAGTTGAGCAGTAAGACCTGTTATATCTGCTTAGTTGAGGAGTAAGACCTGTCGTGTCTGCTCAGTTAAGCAGTAAGACCTGTTATGTCTGCTTAGTTGAGCAGTAAGACCTGTTATGTCTGCTTAGTTGAGCAGTAAGACCTGTTATGTCTGCTTAGTTGAGCAGTAAGACCTGTTATATCTGCTTAGTTGAGCAGTAAGACCTGTTATATCTGCTTAGTTGAGCAGTAAGACCTGTTGTGTCTGCTTAGTTGAGCAGTAAGACCTGTTGTGTCTGCTTAGTTGAGCAATAAGACCAGTTGTGTTTATATTTCTCATATCTGCTAAATGCATTGTATGAAAAATATGTATTCTAGACGCTTCTCTTGCAAACTCTTTCATTATTTTAGTTAGAACTCCTTTGTACAATGAGTAATGGTTTTCACCATAAGACACTGACACTTTCATCACCACAAGACACTGACACTTTCATCACCATAAACCACTGACACCTTCATCACCATAAACCACTGACACTTTCATCACCATAAGACACTGACACTTTCATCACCATAAACCACTGACACCTTCATCACCATAAACCACTGACACTTTCATCATCATAAGACACTGACACTTTCATCACTTTAAGACACTGACACTTTCATCACCTTAAGACACTGACACCTTTTTTTCAGTGTACAGCTTCAACACAGAAACGGGATAAGTTCAAATGATGAGAGCAGTTCACGATTAAGTAAGTAATTATAAGTAAATATACACATTCGTACCTGACGTATTGAAGAAGATGTACGACTATGTTTTGAAGCAACTTTTTGGTGCTTTGTAATTTTTACTCTCATAAAATCTCAGTAAACTTATGCAAAATACAATAAAAATGGGTCACATATACATCACTTCTCACTACGACAGTCTGAATGTGAGTGAAGTCGTTACAACTATTTCGAAATAAGCAGTAGCACACAACCACAAACATATAGTATGTCTTATGCGTTTCGTGTAGCAAGAAAAGTTGAGAAAAAATATGTTTGTATTCGTGGCCAAGAACAAGAATATTTGAAGGCTTTAATTTACTTGTGAAATCCCTGCTAATTATACTGATTAAAAATGAGGAAAGACTCATTGATTTTGAATACTGGTAGTAGTTCTATAATTAGATTCAATTGTAAGCTAACAGTCTAAAAGTTTCCATCGCACAAAGCCAGTTATGCTCAATTATGCGTTTTTATTTCAAAATATACCCAAAATTTGCCGACGAAAACTGAATAGTAAACTCAAAATTCCAATTTTCATCCTTCTTCGACACTTATATTGTCATTTTTCAATGAATACTATATAAAGTGTTAACAAAGTTTGCTGTCCCCATGTGTACAAATACTCGCAACCCTCCCCCCCTCCAAGTCTCATGCAATACAGTTCTAGTAAGCAAGTACGGGTGCTACTAAGTAAAGCGATTCAAGCACAGTATTTAGCGGAAGCGGAGCCTCTGCGCCCGGTATGTACAGTAGGAAGGGACCACCAGATGGGTGTTCAAGCATTAGTGTCTCTTCACCCAACACTCGAAACAAAGAGCACTGGCTGGGTCAACACCTCTGTAGCGGCGCTCTCTCTACCCTCTATTGTGACACTTTTGTCCCATTATGCTGAACACTGAGCATAATCGCCGTGTCCCACTCTACACCTCGTCTGGACACTCGGTCCAGGCTGAGTGGGAGGGTAGTATCAAGTCTGCGTTATGTGAAAAGCTTTTCATTCGATATCTATGTAAGCAGAGATGAATCACCGAGTCGTCTTTGAGTGTCACGGCATCGCTGGTTCCACATTCAAAAACAAATCTTTCAGAAGATTATAAAACTGTCATTACAGTGAGTAATTGTATGGTCAATTATCATTTGTTCACCTGTATTCTGAATTTATTCAATAAAACGATGGGTCCAGGGATTTTGAGTTATTTTTCATTCGATTCATTGAATAAAATGAATAGCTCTTTTAGAAAGTCATCTCTCTCAATATTGAAGCTCAACATAAAGTAATATCATGCAGAGAAAGAATATGAGAGTAATTTTACGAGTATATCATACTAAACGAATTATTTCTGTTTAACAAGTAAATAATCTGGGTAAACGATTGTACAATTGGTTGGATATAAAAAGTTAGGAAGGATTAGCATTTAATTTAATTATAGCGTGTTGATATTGTTGGTAAAGACTTTTTACATCGAGTTTGGCAAACAATCTTTCAAATTATTAGACCTCTTTCTTACGAATTACACTGCTGGCCTGAATCGTGAAAAAAATTCTTTAGTAGTTGATATAAATTACAATTTTCGTATTCACGTTCGAACTTTCACACTTTACGCGCAGAAAAAAAATCTTAGCTGTTTCAACTGGCATTACTTAATCGAAATTGTGACTCATAATAATTAAAAAGAAATCGCCACGTACATGATGAGCGTCAATTTTCTTAATCATAAATGTGTTCAATTAGAATGACTAACGTTTGAATATATTCCATTACAATGACTAATGACTGAATGTATTCCATTAAGGGACTGATTCTATTCCATTGGTTGGAAGTTCTGAATGTTTTCCATTAGAATGACAAATGACTGAATGTATTCCATTAGTATGACTGAGTGTATTCTATCAGAATGACAAATGACTGAGTGTATTCCATCAAAATGACAAATGCTTGAATGCATTCCCTTAGCATGACAAATAACTGAATGTATTCAATCAGAATGAGGAATGACTGAATGCATTCCATTAGAATGACAAATGACTGAATGTATTCCATTAGTATGACTTACAAGAGTGAAGCATATGTTCACACAGCCACGTCTTTGGCTTGACAGCCACCACACTCACGGAGGCCACATGCCAAGAGGTCAGGTAGCAGACGACTAAACCAACAGCAACTTCTTGTGAACACTACCCTGCCACTAATTGTCGAACAGCCTACGTCTTCAGTTCCGACGAGAGGCTCTGTTGTTTCCAAGGGCAGAATGGGAACAGATCTTATCGCTCCTCCAAGTGCCAATTGAAGGAGTCCGTTTTCTGTAAGTCCTAGACCAGCTTTTGTGGCTGAGGTTTGTGTTCTCCTTGCCTTGTATCAAGAAGCCAAGAGCCTACATCGTTCTCCACGGAACACTCAACGCACGTCGATCACAGAGAGATATGTGTGATTCTTTTCTGTGCTCTCATCGGCTGATCGTCGATGTTATCTTGTAATTAGTATCTGGTCTCTGTAATTGTGTGGCTCTTCACAGAACTTAATAATCTTCTCTTATTGTATTTTCCTGAAGATACGATGTGTGCATGCAGAATAATAGAAGGAAATTCTATGAAAACGTTGTCTTGTTCTCTTAAATAATATGGAAAAAGTTATGTCAAATAATATGCTTGAAATTTCTTGTTTTTAGCTTGAGAATTCATAAAATTCGTAAATTGCAGTCACTGAGAGCATAGCGGTACTGTTTTTTATATCACTCAACAAATTTCAGTTTCCAATACTAATTAATTTTTGGTCCCGTGTTCAAAAAGTTTCTTGGAGTCGAGCCTGTATTTTCCGACAATTATGATTAACGTTAGTGACTGTTTATAAAAAAATTGTATTGCTTTAAAACACAGTGACGTCGCACAGTAAACTACTCTTTGAATTCCATTTATCTGATCGTACGAACACGTACTTAAGACTTAAGAAAATGTGTAGACTGAACTCTTCTCAAAGTAATTCAAGCTACAACACCACAAGGAGCTCAACATTTTCACATTCGTGTTTCGTAAGCAATGTACGCATGCACATACATATACACTATTACCTCATTAATATTATCGTTATTAACGGCATTATAATAATATTGCTCACTATTATTATTGTCATTATTATTATAATTATTATTGATATTATTGTCACTGTCGTTGTTTTTCTCATTGTTGTCTCGATAACATTTATATCACTATTTTAACAGCCGTTCACATGGATGACCGACGGATGCACAGTATGTAGATAGGTTAAGATATTGTAAGTATAATTAAGACAATTACGTATATTCCCAACACAGAAAGGTCACGAGGTTCCAATGAACCCAGAGATCTCACAAGCCCTGGGTAGAAAGTCAAGTTTGTGTTGACTAAACTCTTGCTTCTCTGAGCCTACGACTCAAGGATGAGAAGTTAACAGGACTAGCTCCTCACTCAAGTTGCCTCTGCCCTTCACTTTCATCAGTGAGGTCAGCAAACGCCAGCTACATTGTAGAGGTTCCCCACAGACTTCCTATACAAGGCGCAGCAACATAACTTCCTTTTTTTGGGAAGAACTTCCTTTGAAAAAAGGACGTTATGTTGCCGCACCCTGTACATCTCAAGCAGGTCGTGTGTGGAAACACAAGGTATAGTGTAGTAGTTTCCTGCAGACTTAATACATCTCAAGCAAGTCTGGTAAGTGCATCGGCAAGGACATACAGTGTGATTGTTTCCTACAGACTACATATGACTATATACAGATGATATCATGTCTACGGTCGTTCTTTCCTGCAGACTTTCTGTCTCACACAGCCTCAGCAAGCATAAACCTCACCTTCATGTTTTGTTTATCATGAACTGGATTTAAGATTTAATATACATGCACTCACATGAAAATACCAACAATATGCATAAACACTTTTGTACTGTCAAAATCAGATCATGCTTGACTTTGCCTGTACATATACTTTGATCTTAACACGTGTGTTTTTAGTGATTTTGTGACTCTCCCTCGCTCGGCAGATGCTCGTTATACATATACCAGAAATAATATATTGGTTGATATTTTTGCAAATACAAAATTCAAAGCCGTGAAGCTTGTTCACACATTTTCAGTTTAATTATTAATTATGTTTATGAACCTATAAGCAGGCGAAAAAATATTTACCTCGAATGAATCTTAATTATATTTTCATAACTTTTTATTAACTAACTTTGGTTTTCTGCTGGTAAATTTTCCCCTGTTAAATATCTTCTAGGAAAAAGTATCAATTTTTTGTCGATTCTGGTACTTTGATTTCACAGGTTTGTGTTGTCGTATTATTTCAACTGTGATAGTACAGACAATAATTCCGATAGTACTGACAATAATTGTGATGGTACGGACAAAGTGATGCTAGCTTGTGTTTCAGTCTTAAACGGAACGACGTTTCGCTCCCGTTGGCCGCTAATCTACATTTGGTTGGTCCGATGTATGGAGCACAGACCGAAATGTGCTTAGAAAAGCCGCTACTTATTGACCGAGGCAACAAAGTCCTCCACAGGGCTGCTCATTACCCCAGTGGGAGGTGAGGTTCCCCACACAAACAGTCTCCTAAAGAAAACAGTTACAGGTCTAAACAAAAAACGTAAATGAAATAGCTGCTTCTAAATACATTGTCTTTTGAGCTGCTTTTCTTAGTCTGCCAATGCCGAAAAAACGAAATCTGGTAAAACTTACAAGTCTAAGAAATACTGTGAGCGGATATGTACATATTTCACCACCTCTAATGTTATAATGTACTCGTATTTCTTAACATACTGAGCGGTGACTTGAAACTAGATATTAGTCTTACCCAATCCGAATTTTATCGTCTAACCGGCGCTAATTTTCGTCAGCATTAACCGGTAATTATCGCCTTTTCTTACGATAAACCGATGATATCTTACGATAAACCGGTAATTATTATCTGAAAAAGACTATTTCTATCGTCTTTTCCCTATGCTTGGAATGACGGTAGGAATAAGACAGTAAAGACCGGACAATATCGTCGGCGAACATTTCATCGTCTGGAAATACCTATAATTACCGGTAATAACCGGTACTATTTCTATCGTCGGAAGTTCCTACTATAAACTATGATTATCACCGCAAATCGATGATTATCTCCGGTAAACCGACGAAAAAATTCAGATTGGGTAAAAGCCTCAATGTTTGTACTTTGCATGCATCGACACCCTTCCTATGGGGTAGTTGAAGTTTTCTAAAAGAAATCTATAACTTTTGATCATTAATTTAGTAATTGATATGATATTAGGGCAAGTAATAGAATTAACAAAAATGTTAACTTCAATGTACACTGATACAAATTATGTTGAAAAATCTGATACTTGTGTTACCCAAAGATCTATTGATTATTTTTGTCATCCAAAGATTTTAACCCGAACTACAATTTATATTAATTCATATCATAGAGGTGAACAAGAAGTGCTAGCTTAACAACAGCATACAAGACATACATTCAAGAAACAATTACAGATACTTCATTAACAATACAACTTAAAGAGTCAGAAAAAAATAAGCGTGTATAGCAATGTCCATAGGTACATCTACGTGCAGAGCTAACATTGCCTCATGGGTTACGAAAATGAGATTGTCTTATGTTTAAGATTTAAGTTCTGGTGTACAACTTGGACTTGCATCGTATTTCCTGGTCTTTATTCATTAGATAAGTATTCCAGTAATATACTTTCAAAAACCCATTCCACTCAAAGTTTACCCACCAGTCGTGATAATTCGCCGGGAAAATAATACGGGAGTTCATTTTTGAGTTGAGTTGTCCAATTCTGCTAATAATAAAACACAAGTTCAACTACATATGAGACGCAGAAGATTTGTTGATTTATGATTAGGGCCTAAAAATCTGTAAAAAAACACTTTAATCTGAAACAATTTTATTTTATTCTGTAAATATAAGTAATACAGAGGTAGGAATTACCTTGAAACAACACAAATTTACCCACACGACGTAAGCTAGACCCCAAAGAGAGCTTCGTGGTGGATGTTGTGTCAGTAACGTTTGGTTTAGAGGTTAAAATTGTCTTTTTTGTCGCCTCCCTTGAATGGCACGAGGAAAAAAGAGGCGACAAGAATGAGGGGAGATGGCATGAACAGCTAGTCACGCTCGAGACAAGTACCTGACATCCCACAGCTGGCTCAGGACCAGCCACCTGCAGCACCATCTGCGGCACTCCTGTTGTCTAAATTCGACTGCTGCTCGCTCCAATGTGATGTTCACTACACAAGCAGGCAAAGATCTTGAAAGAAACAACAAGAATGAAACGAGATATCGTTCGGTTATTCGTACTAAAACAGTCAAAGAAAATATTAAAATTAGTTAGTGTAGATAAAATCCAGTGTAAGACATCAATCAAGTAGCTTCGTAAATAAGCCTGAAATATATGGCCAAAAAATTATTTAGGATGCCTAACTAATTTCATAAATTAAACGGATTGTTAAACAGAAAGACGTTTGTTAATGTGTTTACTACTTTCAAAAACCAAGCCGCTCCCTCTGATCTGAAACAGATGGTGCACTGTTGGGAAGACTTTCCGACATTAATTTTCCGGAAAAGATTCGGGAAATTAATTTCTCATCCTTGTATCGGGTAATTTTCTAAAGCATCATGCATAACGTAATACTATAATGTATACGTACAATTTTCAGACATTTTTCCATCTGCAACAACAATTTCCGACCAACGTCAAAAGTTGTATGCACCAACTGGTTTATTGGTACAGGGTGCGGCAACATGACTTCCTTTTTTTCAAAGCAAAGCGCTTTGAAAAAAGAAAGTTACGTTGTCGCACCCTGTATTTGAGAAATTATCGATGTCATAAGACGTAAGTTAATTCCTCTTCTGCCCGCAACGACGAGGGCGGGCAGTTGTGGCGGCATCCCGACGTCGGAGGCCAACAAGACTCGGAAGTCCACAGCTGCTCAGCCAGGCACGACCAGATTAGACTGCAACGCAAACAGACGCGTAAAACTAGCCTTCCTGATGCGCAGTCTGTCAGGAAGTTTTGCTGTCTACAAACAACTGAGCTCAGGTGTGAGCATGAAGTTTTTGTTTGAGGTACAGGCATACTTGTCTCATACCACGAACGGCCAGGTAACAGAAACTAGTTTAGATCAAGGATTTTTTCCTTAAGTTCATTTGGTAATGATCCTACCTTGAGTACCAGATGTACTCTAAAAAGTACCGGTCGTACATGAGTATATGAGGTTTGCGATACAGTTTTATGTGTGATACGCAAGTTCTGCGTAGGGCGGATGTTTTGGTGTGTGGTCCGGATTACTGTCTTGTAAGAAACTAACCCGGTCTATATTTAATGTACGCTGCAAATCCAGGTAGTTTCAATGTGAATTTTCACCGAGGATGTTAAAATTTCCGAAAAAATATCATATTTGAGTATATACAGCATACATGCATGTACCTCTGTGTGTATTATACATATACTGTATGTTCAGCTGTTCAAAGAGCGTAAGTCAATTCTATTATCATAAAATCTGAATAGCTCGTAGAATCCTTCAGAAGCTTCTATGATCGTTATTTCTGCAATCTTCTTAATGAATTAGTACGATAACGCGCTTGTTTTCATTTTTTCACATCACTGTTAAGGCTTCACTCAGAAAAAGAAAGAAGAAGACCTTAACTTATTGCTAATTGAAGAATTGGTTTACACGTTCACAACACGAGATGTTAGCGCGTCCTCAGTTATTACTTTACCCCGCAACACCTGTTGTTCTCTCTGCAGTACCCAGTTTAGCTTACCTACTTTACCTGTGGGTATACATGTACATCCACAACGTAGAAATAGAAAAAGCGAGTCAAACGCCTTGTGCTAGAGACGACACTTTTTCTGAGGCGTGATGCGGCTTTTACGAAACGAAATCGAAATACGTAGAAAATTTAACTCCACAAATTGCCTTGAGGCCATAAATAAAATCGTCTATAATGAGCGCCGTTTGTCATGAACAGCTGATCGACAGGAGGAGGTTTTTAGAGCGTCTTCAGTTTTTGCAACACTGGCCGTTGACACCTTGGTCTTCATCGAATATGACTTTGAGAGTCACGTGTCGGTCGTTGCTTTCAGAAATATGAAGAATTCACCATGACATTCGGAAAAAATTCCCTCGTGATCCCTCGTGATACATTGATTTATGCTTTGTGCTTCCCCTTCCGGGAGAAACTAAGGCCCTGATCTCCCCTTCAGGAAGAAACAAGAATTTTAGATCTCTCCTTTTGTTGTGTTTTTCGTATCAGCCGAAGTTTGTAGAATTTTGTAGACATTCAAGCTATTTCAACTCAAGGTTTGTTTCGTATTGGCCTTTCTTGCCAGTAAAATTGAAGGCTCAGAAAACATATACTGTATAATAAAAAGTCTTGCGATATTATAAAAGAAATTGTCTTGAAATTTCTTTCCATTGTGGAATTAAAAATTTACTTTCAATTTATCTCTTTGTGGTTTCCTAATTTTACTGTACCTGCTGCCGCCAAGTTTGATGAAAATGAGCAAAATTTTAGCTAATTTAGAAGAGTTAAGTATAAATTAGAATACCTTCAAATCAGTAACTTTCTCGCCTCTACTCTTTCTCTTTACGACCCTTATTTTTCTTCCATTCTCACCATGTTATTCTATTGACAATTTTTAAACTTTTGGTCTGTAATAATTTCAGTCTTGCACTTGCCATTACTTTCAGGCTGTTGGACAGCGTTCCACACAAAACTGTACATATTCTCAAACTGTCTCTTCTCATTCAAACCTAAGCCAGTGTAATTCATATTGAAAACCTCATGTTAGCAAACAATAAGCTGGTGAAATGTGCGTCATGTGGACGTTAAAAAACTGATTTGAAAGTTTACTTATTTATTGGCCTTATACTTTCGCCAAAAGACAATAACTAATTTATTATTTCACTGTGACGAAGCGTTTATGACGTACTTAGGCTCCTAGAATACAGGTCATTTCATTTCACTACATCCTGTAGGCGTAAGCCTATGTTACGTGAAGCTTCGTGAAGTCTTTATTTGCAAAGAAAAATGGATTACAACTGAGTCTCAAATCGCACAAAGTAACAAAACTAATTGCGACCATCTTCCTGTGGCAATAATTGACTTAGAACATTATTGCACGGTGTTTTTTTCGATTTTTAACATACATTGCACTGCCACCACCCGCAAGTAGACAACTAAAGCGCGCGAGCAAAACAAGCATCACTGGAACTCTGTTTCCAGAGCACACACCTCTGGTCCGGACGTGTCATGGAAAAATGAACTCGAGATGCACGTTGAGCGAAACAAGGCTCACATTCGGCCGAGGACAATGTGAGGCTCTGTTTTAGCATACGTTTCAAAACAAGCTAGAGAGCTCCACGCAAATACAATAATATTGACAGTCAAGGTATGAATTCCCGCGCACCATGAGCGGTGTCTCGAGTGGCTGGTTGGACGCTCAAGAGCGCCATCAAAACACGCCTGGAAACCAGCAGCGTAGGAACAGCCTCAGTAAAGCTGAAGCTAAGGAAGAGATCTGAGTCTACTACATCCCTGCTACAAAGCTGACTTAATGCATCATCCCTGCTACAAAGCTGACTTAATTCATCATCCCTGCTACAAAGCTGACTCAATTCATCATCCCTGCTACAAAGCTGACTTAATTCATCATCCCTGCTACTTGGACAATTTCATTCTGCAGCATCCACGTTACAGAGCCAAGTTAAATCTGTAAAACCCTGTTACAGAGCTGACTTAAATTTACAATATCCCTACTTAGAATAGAATAGAATAGAATAAGGCAATAGGAACGAGCCGTTTGGCCCATTCTTGGTTCAATACCGAAGTCCCATGCCGTCTAAAGTAAATCCATCAGTCGTGCACGTACACCTTAACCACGTAAGTCAATTTAGTCGTATGCACACATATCACTCACGCACAGGCGTTTATGTCACGAGCATTTGTCTCAATCATACATTAACCTTAAGGAGTTAGGGACATAGTTAGTAGGGTGTAGTACTGGGGGGGTTCGTAATCCAAAATTTATCGAGACGATTTTTGAATGTGTTCACAGTGCCAGCAGAAACTATGTTTTCTGGCAGCTGGTTCCAAGTTGCGGCAATTTTAACGGGAAAAAAGTTCATAGCTTGAGATGTCTTGACGTTTCTCAGTAATAGTTTTTGACCGTTATTTCTGGTTCTTACGTTACCGTCTCTTTCGAAGAGCCCTTCCAGCGTAACATTGTTGAGGCCATTGAGATACTTAAAGGTCTCAATAAGTTGTCCTCGCAGTCTTCTTTGTTCTAGGGATATAAGTTCAAGGCGTTGAAGACGTCTTTCGTAGCTAAGATTGCGGAGTTCTGGACTCATCTTCGTTGCTTTCCGTTGTATTTTTTCTATTTTATTAATATCTTTTCGTAAGGTAGGAGACCAGAGTTGCACACACTTCAGAATTAACTTAATTCTGAAACAACCTTTTGCAGTAACATGTATGTAGAAGCTTTGATTTTGTAACAACCCTTCTGTGCTAGCAAGGTTACGGGCTGAAAAATAAAACAAGAGCTTTTGATGATGGTGATCGTCGTATAGGGCCAGATTTTACGTAAAGTACTCACTGCAATGCCCATTTTAAATCATGTTTATCATTTTTAATTATCTTACTTACTGCATAATTAAATTATGCAATGCTCATTATGATTGATTTTAATAAATCTTTAAAAATTAAACTTTGATGACAATTATGCAGGACTGTCTGACGATTTTAGCACAAAACCCATTTTATAGCACAGAATAAAAAATTTCAAGCAAAGCAGGAAGAGGCACTTATATTTCTACGATGAAAAATCACACGCGTACAGCAACTTACTGAAAAAGTTATCCATCCAGGCTTGAGAATCCAGACCTAAAAACATTCCCTGAGCGTCGAAATCGCTATATGGCAACGTATAAGAATTATAGCTTGCAAGGGCAGTTCTGGTACGCGGACACTGGCATCATTGTTCTAGTGACGAAAATAACTACAAACGATAGAAGAAAAATTGTTTGGGACCTGAAAATTTGCTCCTCCTTCAGAGATGCTGGACACCAAATGTGGCATTGGTATTGTCTCTGTGCTAGAATATGTTTTTTCATGAACATGTCACTATGGCCTAATTTAGAATTTAAATCATCCGGAAGAACTCATCTTAATACTACAACATGACGTGTATTCTCTTCGTAAAAAATTGAATTTGTTACCTCATCAACATAAGAAACTCTTACTTTCACTCTTCGTTACCTGTATTACAAATTCTCAAGACTGCCTTCTATTTCAACTCCTCATGGAATATGAGAACTGGAAAATTCCGCTTAAACTGACAGGAACTCAAAACTGCTCCGATGGATACGTCATGCTACGGATATTAATGTTGCTGAATGAGCGTAAGAGGCTTGGTAGCAGCTTATAAAGAGTGCTCGAAAAGTCCGTGTGAATTTTGTCTGTTTTAAGCGAACAAATGGTACCGCTATTTTTAGAAAATAGTAAAATTACCAGTCTGTGTTAGTGCTAGGGGTGGGAGGGGGTATTCACTTATTACACTTTTTATAATTGTCATTCAAATTTACCTCTTGTATTCTATGTTTTATCTCGTCTGTTAATAAAATCATCAGAGTACAAACACCCTCCGAATACCCTGTATGATATTGACGCTTAGACTGTAATAGTTTGTAATGTCTTTAAGAAATAATTCAGTTACAGCGAGAACTTAGTGGAGGGTGAAACAAATGGTGAAGAAATCTCTTTTTCGAAAATAATTAACCCTGTTGTGTGGTTGAATAGTTTCTTTACTAATAATAGTTAGTTCAGCTATTACAATGAATATTTCATTAATAAAACCTGTGACTAGGTTTGCTAAGAAAAACAGAATTGTTTTATGTTTGACTGTACTCAGAAAATCAAAGTAAAGAAAGCTGAAATAAACGTGTAATCTTGAATAATAAAAGCTAATAATTATAATCTCAAGTTTCACATGTATATCATTATAATTTTTTGAATTATATTCTGATGAAACTATAACAATTATATCAAGTACATTAATCTTTAGTTTCCTAGGTATATAATTTTTTTCATAAAAGTTACCAACAACAATAAACTTGTGATAACGGTTTCCCATTTTCTTGATATGATCAAGACGCATAATATTGAGTGCTAACTCCAGCTCGTGACTGCGTTACTTTTAAAATACTTCCAGAAGCACTGCTGCAGGGTAACTGAAATATTAACAGATCAATGTTAACGGGTTTGTCTTAAAGTTGACTGTAATGTTCACCAAATATTCAGAACCGTAACATGTGAGCCATGACTAAAAAATTCCATCTAGATTTGTTGCGTTTGTAGCCTCAAAAATAATTAGGATATATACATGAATTCTTTCTGTACGCGTACGTTTAGTCGATGTATTACTTTGGTGTATCAAAATGGTTTCAGGCAGACAACATGCCAATAGATTTGATCCAGATGCCCAATAGATCCAAAGCCTATAAATGAATTAAACATTTTCTGAGTTGTAAGAGACAAATTTGAAAAATAAGAGTTTCCATTTGAGTAAAATGTGTCCAGGTGTTGAACTGTTGGAATTTAATTCGAAATCAGCTTCTGACTCTACTTATCACCAGCGTCCACCTCAAAATGCGACGTTTACCTTGCAGTTTATTCATTTCCATGAATATGAACGGTGCTCCATGCATAATGGGATGAATCAAATAAAAAATTCAGATGTCTTCGAATGATATAAAGTTTTGTAGAATTTGAAATCTCAAGCATATACGACTTGTATTTAAAATCCCTTTGAAGCATTTTTTGAGCGTAATTTTCTGTCACCAGTTGAACGAAACTTTCAATTAGGTTAGCATAGCTAAATAAAGCAGAATGTTTCAAAGTTTATTTCCAGCCCATGTCAGCCTGGAAGGCCACATCTCTCACAAGCCTCTGCGCAGATCCATTCGGTCAGCGAAGAGGCCCTGGAAAAATGGCGCGGGCTGGAAGGTTCGAGGGAAGATTGTGTTGTTGAAGAGCCCTTGAAGTCGCAGCAAGATACTCCAACGTATCGTTATCGGTTGCTGGGACCTCAAAAAAGTGGCAGGAAGTGCCGGTCGTGCAGACCATTGCGCACGTTCCTTTGTTCAGACGCGCTGGAAACAATTGCAAAGCCGCTCTCTTCAGGGCTCCTGGAAATTTGGTGGGAGCCTCTTTAGCTCTGTTCGAGGGCCCTCCAGAGTCCTGGACTGAGACAGCTCGACATGACAAACATGGACTGGCGCTGGCCCAACACCTGACCAACATAGCGACCAATTGTTGCCTCTGTAATGCTATACTTACGAATGACGCTCATTTATGTTGATCCATATAACCGGTAGTAGCGTTCCAGTTCTCATCAGAGTCGAAGAAAAGCAAGTCCTTCCAAAAGGCGGCTATCCCGACATTCATAATGAACCTCTTACGGCTCTTAATTGTGCCAGCCAGATTACGTGCTCCATATACGAACACTCAATAAAAGAAATTATTCTGTAGTTGCGTTTTAGGAGTTCAACGTTTATCTACGGTGCTCAATTAGCTCGTGACTTGTTAAGTCTGTGAATCTAGTATTGAGAATCTAGCGTTATTGAACTGAGCGTGAATTGAAAAATACAGACTACTAAAAATGTGCGAATTTTACGATCAACAGAACTAGAAATTATGACTTATTCCGTCTAAAATAAACGTTAATTTGATGAAAAGATGTTACAATGACTGTCGGTCATCACTGCCAGACAAATTCATAAATTTTACTGCTAAATTACCCATAACTTTTGTTAGTGAAATAGCTGATCTTGAACGCTGCTCAAATGTGGCAGTAATAGAAAAAACTGATTCCTCCTCATGAACGTAGGCAAGTAACATTAAGAATATATTTTAAAATGCTGTTAAATTACATATTTGGAACCTGTATAGTAACTGCAGGACTGGACACGGTTAAGACAGTTAGTACATCGGTTCTGACAAGTCATCATAGATGTACGACTGCTTCACACGTGTTATAATAACGTAAGGTAATCCAGGGTTACATACAACCCACCAGCTGTATAGACTCTACTAGCTGCACGCAGATGGTGCAGACATGAAGCCCTGCACATCGTGTCAAAAGTAAATACAAAAAAATCCCTAATTTTGCACTTCAGACCAAATCGCACCTCTTACAGCCTGTCATAGCTGAACTCCCTTCAATGGAAAGACACAAATGTAGCTTGCTGAAGTTAAATGATATTAACTTTTTGCCCAGAATATCCTGATACTAAAATTTCATTGATAGACAAGGGTTTTATTTTGAAAATGCATTTGATTGGCTGACTGTATCAAAGTTGTCAGCAGAATTTCTAGAAGAAATTTTATGTACTCAAGTTAACTTTAATTTGGTAGAAACAAAATTAAAACTATTCGTCCCTGGGCTTCAGAAAATTGTCAGGTGAGTTAAAAACATCCCTAACAACAGAGAAGACTGTTGCTTAAGCAATGACAAGAAGAAGTATTGACAATAATATGTACATATACATGCGTTGTAGAAAAATAGAAATCACTGTTCGAAAAACGTCATTTCTGCAGTGAAGCATGAGTTATGGAAAATGTTTTTGGTTCATAAGAATTTTGTTTCCCCACGGCATTAAAGGAAGGACTGATATGAAGGACTGATGAAGAGTAGTACCGAAAATATTTCTATTAATTCCATTAAAAATGATAAGCAAACGATGATGTTTTAACTTAAAAAACAATTTTATTTTAGTTTCAGGAGCCATGTTAATTTTAGTGTAATGAATAATGCTAGTTCTAGTATGACGAACCCTGCTGGTTTCTGATTGTTAGCAGCAGATGAGATTTTAACACCATCGTGATCATATACATACGTCAGAGCTGCTAGCTGATTGATTGATAATGAATGCTTTCCATTTCGTCTTTCTGTGGCCTCTAGTCAAACAAGCCTGTATGCTGACAGTGGTGAGATTCGTAGTAAAGTCAAAAATAACTTAGCTGCACATAAGCTGTTCCATGAAAATTCCGCCAAATTCATGAAGCCCGTTGAGTTTCAACTTTCTTATGAAATCTTCAGCTAGGCCACAGGTTCAAGAGAACTGAGAAACTTCTTCTTCTGCGAATGATATGGCCCTTTCAACTAGAAGCCACCTCCTGACAGAAAAATTAAGTTCCAGTATATTACTTATCTACATTATTCAACTTTTCATACAATCCATGTTCGTCGTCAAACACGCCGTTGCAACTGACGCAAGCAATCCAAGCACAACATCAACCGATCCGTTCATCAGAGCGGCATTGTGCTTGTCTTGATCATTTACAGCGCGTGATCCTGAGGAACAGGAGACGCACCAGTACATCAGGCGTACCAGTGTATCATTCTGTCCATAAAGCGATCGGAAGCGTATTTTCCAGGCGAGTGGCCGCTGCCGCGGGACATATTTGCGCAAAGAGTCGCTCAGCAGTCACAGATTGCGTCAAATGACAGAGGGTGGAGGACGAGAACGAGGCATCGCTCCTATAAAAGTCGCAATTGATATTCATAAGGGAATTTTACGCTTCACTGACTGCAACGCGTCCGTGAACTTCTGATGGGCAGTCGAGCGATAGACTGACGTTCACGTCTGTGAGGGAGATGGCAAGATCCAGTTCATGTTGAGACTACGAGATTTTTTATTTGAATTGCTAGGCCTGATCAGTACCTCAATGAACGTTGCAACATAGTATTTTATTATCAAATGAAGCCATCAAATGACCATCGGTTGTATAATGCATAATGTCTCCAATAGCACAAGCAATTTTCTACATACGTTCCATTTCGGAAGAAATGTTCTTTTCACTGATAAAAATTGTTTTCCCAGTTTCTCATTCGCTTCTGTAATTGAAACTATCTACATATCGTACTTGTTAATGTTATTGTATCGCAATCGTAATTCGGTTTAGTTTGCATCCAGTTCTGTCTAGCTTATTTTCTCACGCAAAGCATAAGCACTTTAAAAATGCTATACAATTTTTTCAGAGTTCGAAAATTGACACCCTGTTTGACTTACCTATTAGCTGGATAGCCTGACAAGCATTGTCGTCCACCTGACAATAATCAGTATTAATTCCACGCCAAAGATGATCTCAGTAAAAATTATTCTTTTACACCACAAAATTTTACTTGATATTCATCTGAGTTTATTCCAGTTTCATGTTCCCTTTGACCTAAACTTTTAACATTTGTTTTAAACGCAGGGACTAATATAAGTTCATCTTTTACCTGTGTGGCCTTCGGATTAACTCCTCATTGAAAATCAGCCAACCTTAAACTTATGTTGCGGCACATTTTACAAAGAAAAAGTGAAATTCGAGTTCGATTGATTTATAAATAGAGCAGTTTTCAAACAGTCCTTAGACGTGTTAAGGTTTTGAAATGTTTTCTTCAGCCTTTAATATCTATATTGCAACTCTTTTCTTGAATCTTGAACTACAAATCATATTCATTTCAATAATTCCTGAGTCAAATCCATTATGGCAGGGAATTTTCCTACCAAATATCATGAACTAATGTGCAATGAAATAGTAACTGTTCAATGAAATGGTGATGGTGCAATGATATGGTAATGGTGCATTGAAATATTAATGATGCAATGAAATGGTAATGATGCAGTAAAATAGTAATGGTGCAAAGAAATGGTAATAATGCAATGTAATGATTATGGTGCAATGATATGGTAATATTGCATTGAAATGATCATGGTGCAATAATGTGAGACGCTACTAACATCAGCCATGGATGGAAGTCAGTAACTTCATGCAGCAGGTTTTGAAACGCTCGAAATTACATTATTCCTAATGAATATTTCGAACACCGTATAGAGCTGGAAAACCATTGAAACCAATCAAACCACCCGTATATGAATATATATAGTCTATATTTTTATATATTTATACTTTTTTTAATATTTTTAATTCAGGTTGTCTCATTTTTATTGCTCGTATTAAGCGCTCAATTCCCGTGTACTCTCCTTTACGACTCGTATTAAGAGTCAACTTTTTTATTGTTCGTATGTCACCTTGTATTTTGCTTATAGTGAGTCCGACGTCATCTTGAGGACTTATGTAAAATTCAGGGACTTTTTGAAGGCGTCTCGCGGGACGAAGCCGCCGCTGCAGGGAAGCAAATTCATGTCGGGTCCGAGGACCGCGCCTTCATTCAATTACTCAGTGTGGGACGGTGACGGCCCGCCCTGTCACGGCTGACCGTTCCACTGTGTAGCTGACGGGACGGCTGGGACTGCGCTGTACAGCTGACAGGACGGCTGGGACTACGCTGTACAGCTGACGGGACGGCTGGGACTGCGCTGTACAGCTGACGGAACGGCTGGGACTGAGCTGTACAGCTGGTAAGACAGCAAGGACTGTGCTGACTGCTCAGCTGTTGCAGCTGACAGGACGGCCGGAACCGTGCTGTACAGCTGGTAGGACAGCCAGGACTGTGCTGACTACTCTGCTTTGCAGCTGATGGGATGTGCTGGGATTACGCTGACTCGCTCTGTTGTGCAGCTGACGGGACGGCTGGGACTGCGCTGTACAGCTGGTAGGACAGCCAGAACTGTGCTGACTGCTCTGATTTGCAGCTGATGGGACGTGCTAGGCTTACGCTGACCCGCTCTGTTGTGCAGCTGACGGGACGGCTGGGACTGCGCTGGGCAGCTGATGGGACGGCTGGGACTGCGCTGGGCAGCTGACGGGACGGCAGGGACTGCGCTGGGCAGCTGACTAGATAACTGGAAGTGCTCTGACTGCTCACAACCAGAGCTCAAATGTTACTGGACAAAATGTGAAGCATAAAACATGAGAAAGGCAGGAAATCATTTCTTTAAGTAGATAGCCCGCTTTACAAATTAAAACTACTAAAACACAGACAAAGCATGACATAAAAGTTGTCCTATCACATGATCTTTGCGTTTCCCACAACAGAATCAGTGTACACGACTATTTGACGGAATGTGAAAGTAATGTTGCAATTTATTGACTGGAACTTCTATAGAACTCCATATAATTTACCTCCAGAAAAGCTTCGTGGAAAAACAAACGAAGCGTAGATGTGAACAAAAATATTTTGTTTGTTGAACCATAATATAGTGGTTCTCTACAAGCATAACACAATAATTTAGAAAAAAATTGTCTTGTATGTTCAATGACTAAGTTTCTATGAATCAGTGAGGTAAACATTTAGAAATGAGTTTGAGGTTAGAATAATTCTGAATATCTGTACAAAGTCGTGAATGATATTTACTTCACTAAAATAACAGCTTCAACGGAATACTGCAGAGTAGAGCCAAAATACTTTCTCTGTTCCTAACAGTTGGGTTTAATACTTATTGCGTTATCCTATGAAGCTTACTACCTAAAACTACGTGTTTAATGTTAAGAAAACAAAAATATTTAAAAATATCTTTTCCATTTCGCCTCATATGGAAGATGATGTCGAAAAACTCTAAATGTACCGAAGTATTAATTATCATGGTCAGTGAAAACTAGCGGATTTTATTTTGAATTGTTTCATTGTAAGCGTTGTCATGTGTATTGAAAAGAGAAGATATTAATGAATAGAAACAAAATATGGCAACAGGGACGAGCCGTTTGGTCCATTCATGGACTGCTGCCCAAGTCCCATGCCGTCTAGTGTAAAGGCATCAATCACTCACATGCACCTCAATTATACATAAATATTTCAATCACGTGCGCACACCTTAATCAATTACAAGAATTTTAGTGATGCAAATATACTGCAAACATACATCCACAATAAGTTGAAGGAAGCATTACTTTGTGCTAATTTTCGAAGTCAATAGTTGCAGAATAATTTATTCAACTCGCCCGTTTGAAAGCCAGTTCGGAAATTAAATCTTCCTAATGTAAAGGGTATGATATAACTTTTCTTTATGTATATTTGTCGATGAGTAAATTAATTAGACAGTGGGTACTCAAACTGATTGAAAACTTGTGGTGTATTAAAATTTCATCTGGATTCTCAACATACGAATGTCATTTTTGAAGTGCTAGTCTTTTTTTCATTGAATCATTTGAATCAAGACTCACATTTAAAAATTAATGAGTTCAGTAAAAGGTATAGTCACGTGTGTTCTTAAACACAGTTCCACTTCTCATCAGGAACTCCCGAATGTCGAAAAAAGATCTGAGAACTGAATCATCCAACATTGTGTGGTCAAAATTTATCTTTTTCACGAGCTCATGGCCAGGCATTTGTCCGAAAACAGAATCTGTGATGCAATTGCGATCAAGACTTCATTCTTCACGCATAAGCCTGCCAGTCAAAAACTTTCTTTTTTACTCAAACTTTCTTTTTTTGACGTAATGACGTCCTCGTCTAGCTCGACGTCTCGCACGTCAAGAAGCCACGTCAGCTTGGCAGGACAATCTAGAGAGTGACGGCACAACGGTTCTCATATTTGACCGAGCAGAGCGCGTGCAATTGTTTACCGCTCGCCGCCCACCGTCCACTACCACTAAATTGATTGAGCGGACAACATGCAAATAGAATTTCCATTTTTGTCGCTGAGTTTGCATATGGGGGCCAGCGAGGGAGGGAGAGCCCTGACACGGTAGGAGGGGTGATGGGCTGTGTGCTCTGCCAAGCCGCTGGTCAACACAACACAAAGCTCCCTTAAATAACCCCCCTTTAACTCCCTCCAATGCCCCCTTCTTTCTGTGCACTCTACTCAGTGTGTTCATCCTTATATTCTCCTCTCAGTGCTCTTGATACGTTTGTGATTCTTCAGATATCTGAAATGCGAAGACGATTTCAATGTAGTATTTTCACTAACAAACCTCTCGATTTCTTTCACTTCATTTCTAACTTTCGAAGTTTTCGAAACAATTTAAATTGGAGTAGAACATCACTGTGATCTCACACGAACTAAGTTTAGAACACAAGAAAGCATCGCAAAGTTATATACAGTAATCATGAATGAAGAACTATAAGAAATGATTCTAATAGAATTATTTTTTCCTGGGATTGATTGGCGTAATTGGTGTTGCTGTGAACTCATTCATTGATGAATGAAGATGGAATTTGGAGCCATAATGTCTCTTCAACAATCTATTTGTACGTGTACGTTGATTCTGTGCTGTGTTGCATCTCAATTGTTGAGGTTGTGAAATGAGTACTCAATGTTTTCTACATTTATTACAAAATACATTCCCTCAAAATGTTTTTATGCGCATAAATTTTGCATCATTATGCAGTCCGAGATGTGATGAGCAAGAGAAAAATTATCCAATCTCTGGCTGGACCCAATCCGAATTTTATCGTCTGACCGGCGCTAATTTTCGTCAGCAGTAACCGGTAATTATCGCCTTTTCTTACGATAAAGATGCAGTGTACCAGTATATATGAACTGCAGTGTCTGCACCGTGCAGTGTACCAGCATATATGAACTGCAGTGTCTACTGCATACAAGTAATTTAATATCGTTTACATGCCTCCACGTACCGGTGCTTGAAGAAATTCTCTGTACACTTTTAATGCAGAATCTCATTGTTTATAGCAACCAACAAAGTGTTTTACACGCCATTCTTCATTAATAAATATGAACAGGTGTTGCTACCGAAATTTTGACTGTTAATTTTTCTTTCTCACGTTCTATTTTGAATCATTGCGTTGAGTTTATTGTGCTGAACTGAAGCACTGTTATCACGTACATAATTGCCTCTTATTTACACTGATACAGGAATGAGTTCGTTTGGGAGATGACCTATTCTAGTGAAAACACAATCGTTGTATGTTTTATTTTCAACAAACCACGTTCCACCGAGCTGCTCAATACACAACGCATTGACACAAATGTACCTTAAAAATGTCAACCAATTTCTCGGGATGATCTTCCGAGGAATGCACGCTGCACGCAATTTTGTTTTGATGCCTCACTTGGGCGACTGAAAAAGGAACACAGTCCTGTGCTCGAGGACCGTTAAATGTGTACAATCGAGCGTTCGACGTTCTTGTGTTGGGCTCGATAATCTGATTAGACAGTTGTCAATAATCCCGGCTAATTCTCACCATTCTTTGAGTGACAGTTCAAAGAATAAACACTATTCGTTGCGGCCGGAAGCTGCGACTTATTAACGGGAGTAATAGAGCCTGAGCAGACCGCAGCTTTGTTCGTGACGCCAATGTATATTCTACGCAGGAATTCTGATGGATAATTCAGCGTAGACGCCTCTGTTGGCCTCAATCTCTTCTCTGTTGTTTGTCTCAGCGTAGCTTGCAGTTCAGTGATGAATTTACCATTCGGATTGCATATGATATTTACATAAACTCGTATAAATCTATTGTATGTTCATCTCACACATAAAATATTTGCAAGATTTCTCGACATGCATGCATACTAGAATGATAACATAAAAAAAAGTGGCGGTAGAAAATCAGCTGTCATTTCATCTTAATCCTTTGTCAAAGCTCGAATACACAGAACTTTAGATGAAGCAACCTCGGAAGTAAATTGACTCTATTTCAATTAATCTTTAATTCATTTACTGAAGATTTACTTTAATTTATTGTCTTTTACGCATTTCCATAGATGGTAATGTAACAATCGAGAATCAACGTTAATTCAAATACTATGTTCTACATTATTTGAATAACAAACAACATTTAATAGATGGTAACGGAACAGCCTCCAATCAACCTCAATTCAATTAAAAGTTAGATATTAATTCAATAACAAAGCAACGTTTAACGGATAGTTGCTATCTCGGTATTGATGCTTCGCTTTAATATATAGCAATCACTGTTAAAATTTATGTCAACACCAATACTAGTTCGCACTCACAGCGATATAAATATACGTTGACCTTCATAGCAATACCAATACATGCCAATATTTATGTCAATACGAATTCATGTTGACATTTGTATGATCAGATAATGATTAATAAATGCATCCAGCAGCACCAGAGAATTTGTGTGATTCGCGTAAAACTCTACGGATATTACAACACACATTTAACTATCTCTGCACAAGCATCTAACCAGTACAGCGATAATGTCTTTTTGGTTAGTGAATCGATTGAAGATTGAAAAGTTACTCAAGCATGAAATGTTACTTATTACATGTTACTTATCACATGTTACTTATCACACGTTACTTGAAAAGTTACTAACCAATATTCTTCATAAATTCTGCTGCAATAAAATTGGTTCTATCATATTCTCAAATAACTCTCACTACATCTGAAAATAAACCAGAAAGAAAATAAAGCAAATACCATTGCTAAGTGAAGCTCCCCTATCTCAAAAATATAAAAAATTCTGAAAGAACGGAAGCTCCGATGATGACTTTATCGAAACGCCATCTGTCGACCGAGACAGAAAACTGCTTCTTTTTGCGGAAATGTGCAAGCGATGGAAACCAACAATTGCAGTTGTGGAGCAAGTAGATCAGCTAGCTGATGAGAATCATTTAACAGTTCTCGCCTAATTGCCAGAAATACATTACTAAGCAGCATTTGAAGTTGAGTAGCTTTACTGTTCTGACTAGAATTATATTCTCTGGTGCACAACTGCATGTGTGGTAGGCGGTGCGTGCTGCCTGCCAGATATAAGAAAATTCTCATGAATTTGAGAGCATTTGGAAATGTAGCGCAAACACAAATTAAAGAATTGCCAAAACTTCAAGAAAGAAAAAGATATATGAAATCGAGCATTTTTTCATTGAATATGGATAATCGTCAAAGATATAGACTGAAAATACAGCATAAAAAATTATTGATTTATTTTCATCTAGTCATAGCTAACAACTGCTGTGGTAGGAGGAGCGTGAAGATGCCTGAAGGAGGAGCAGAAATAAAAGGTCACAGTCACCTCCCCAACGCCGGCGACACACTGAGCAAATTGAGTCATACTGTGAGCATAACTGCGCGTCTGAAACGGGATACATTTAGCCTCACTGCTCATAAACTGAATTACAATTTTGTTACACTGTTTCTCGATTGAATAATGCAAATCTTGTCGTACGCCATGTAAAGTGACAGAAAGACTCGTATCAACGAGGGCACAGGGCGGCGCTGCTATTGGCTGCAGGACACGGCTTTGAAATAAGATACTTTGATAGCGTTTTATTATCCTCAAAGATATATTGCTTTCAAGGAAAACCTGCAAAAAAATCTTCCTGACGACGTTGAACAAGAAGCCAACAGAACGAAAAACATGGAAATGTGAGACAGCAAACGGCACTACGTTCGTTTCTTTCTTTCATTATATTCCATCTGAATTTGTTTCATTTCCTGGATTCCCTTTAGGAGAAAGCGAAAATAATTCGAGTTTGGATATTATTACTTTCCAATGTTGAAGCTGAAAAGTAATTCTGACGCACATGATCGAAGGTTAAACAATAATCATAGTTAACTAACCATATCACATCATAAAAACATTACTCGCACTAATACGAGTAATAATTTATCAACCATCCCATATCACATAAGTACTAATGGCACTAAACATAATTTATTAGCCATCCCATATTAGACAAACACTAATCGCACTAAACATAATATATCAACCATCCCATATCAGACAAACACTAATCGTACTTAACAAACTTCATCAACCACCTTGCATCATTCCTTAACTAAAGTAATACTCACATCTCACCTACACCTACAGCACTAGTCACCCTCAGGTCGCCTGTTTTGAGAATCTAGGATACAGGCAGGTTGAGGTAAATCAGGTATTAAGCTGAAGCTCCTGATAATTAATCTATTTATACAATACACAGTATATCGCCATCTCTGTTTGTCTCTCTATCTGTGCGTATCCGTCCCATTTCTTCCAATACATTACTAAAAAAAATTATTGAACTAAAATTTGGACCTAAAGTAAATAACTACTTCACTTTTTTCCTCTTACTTTATTAAATATGTATATTTAATTAATTTGTAAGTAAAAGTGATAAATGTATTTTA
This sequence comes from Trinorchestia longiramus, assembly GCA_006783055.1. Taxonomy (NCBI): domain Eukaryota; kingdom Metazoa; phylum Arthropoda; class Malacostraca; order Amphipoda; family Talitridae; genus Trinorchestia; species Trinorchestia longiramus. The sequence goes on from VCRD01001398.1 coordinate 86,561, forward strand.
TTTCATAGATCTATAACTTTGTCACACTTAAACTATAAAATTTCCACGGCTATGTTATCGGTAAATGAGATACAGAATGAAAGTTCGGTGTAAATTCATGAAATTATTATTTTAAAACAATAATTCGCCGTAAATCTTCAATGCATTCGTCTCTATAATAATTTCAAATTAGTCAAATCTAAGCCGTGGAATTTCCACTGGAACTATCTAGTTGTCGTAGATTAGCTTCATTTACTTCCTATCTGCCCTTGTGATCATGAGTAAGACCAGACATCTGGACTCTGACTTCACTGTTTTCAAAATGAGAGAAAAAGACGGCAGAAAAAAGTGTTAAAATTCAAGCTTTCAACGAACATGACTGATCCTGACTAGACTCGTCCTTTTGCTCAAATAAATGATCTGAATTTCCGTGTGAAATTAAAACACAATTGCCTGCTTAGATTAACGCTGCTGCATAACTGTTCTTTGAATTCGCAAAAAAAATTATGATACACCACAGCTGTGAACTCCTGTTCACCTTGTTTATCATGGACACATACATGAATATATATATATATATATATATATATATATATATATACACAGCCTATAAATGTACTTGTATATATTTATATAGATATACGTATTTATAAATGTAAAGTAGGTATTGCATTTCGCATCCATATTGTACTCTTAATAGTTTGATTCACTTGTATCAGGTTGGTGTAAAAGTTTTTGCCGATATGTAAGCTCAATTTTGAGAATGAAAAAATAGTCATTTTTGAATAATTTATTCACAACAATAACATCCTTGGGCTTTTATGACATGATTCCATCTGTCAACGAGTTTATATATGCCTCGTTTGTAAAATTCATTCGGTTTTGATGCGAAATATAAATCGAACTCATTTTTAATCTCTTCCCGTGATGTCAACCTAAGGCCATTTAAATGGTTCTGTAATCCTCGAAATAAGTAATAATCAGAAGGGGCGAGGTCGGGAAAATATGCTAGATGGGGTAAAACCTCCCAATCAAGTTGCAATCAAGGCAAAGATTCGCAACAAGAAACACGTTAGCGCAGGTTCTCAGGAGACAGTTCGTGCGGAACCCATTTTCTGAGTACTGAAACGTTTCCCATTCGTTTCAGTTGGCGTACCACGGTTGCAGAGGTTACATCAAATTGGTTAGCCAGTTCTCTCAAAGTTACTGTCGAATTTTCAGTAACAGCGGCTTCCAACAACTCCAAATCAAGCTTTTTTGGGCGACCACCTCTAACCACGTCTTTCAAGTTGAAATTTCCTTTACGAAAACGGGAAAATCACCATCTGCAAGTTCTCTCCTTCACAGCATCATTTCCATATGCACTTTGAACGTTTTGCGCTGCAGCACTTGTACTGAAACCTCTATGAAACTCGTAGAGTAAAGCATGCCTGATATGTTCTTTAGTTGGGTTGAACATAGATGCAAATAATGCAGTAAAATGTAAATGATTCCTTGATAGTTTGAAAGAAAGAGGTTTAAATTACTCATGATATTATGAATCAGCAATAGAAATAGACCTAATATCAATTTAGATCATTTTGAATTCTTCTCTTGAGAATCGGCAACAACTTTTGCACCAACCTGATATTTATCACACATCACAGTTTAAATTCCTTTTATCTATCATACTTTGATTCACCTACATCTATGATACAACACAGTTTGATTCATACACCATAATACAACATGATACAGAAAAACTGATCGAAAGTAAACGCTCGCAACTCAACAAAGAATTCACATATAAATGTGAAACAAAAACCTCAGGAAAGAATATATTTTTGAGGTTTATTCCTTTTATTAGATACTTCGATCACTTATACTTATCATTGTGTACCCCTGTGTACTCGTGTGTATACCTGAATATCCCTGTGTTTCTCTTGTTTTTCTGTGTCCTTGTGTATCCCTGTGCATCCCTGTGTATCCCTGTGTATCCATGAAACACATGCAACACATTGCATAATATGTACAGGACTTGCATTACAACAGGCAGTCTACACATGCCCCTCCGGATAGACTAATCTAAATAATGTAGAGAGTGGCAGTTATACGTGCAATTGATTTCAAAAATGAAAGAAAAAAGTCCATTCGTCCTACTGGGCTCAGAAGAGGTCAAAAAAGTATTTTTATTTACTGAAGTTCGTTTTTTTTGCAACACATTCAAAAACAAGTGCAATTTATAGCAATTCTCCAGCATCAACTGTACATTGGCTGGGTTACAGTAGAGGACAACACAACTGCAAGTACTTTGTGAAAACTTAATTTTCCTGCCACTTTTTGTTTTTATTTTTCTGCGCTAAAAGCACTCGTGTTGCCGAAAAATTCACAATCTGTAAAAAATTTCGTTAGAGTATCAGCACAAATTTAAAAGCCCTTGCACACTACCCAAACATGATCGATTTGTTTTTACTTCTTTAGTAGAAGTTTAGTAAACGACCTTTTTTGAAAACGCTTTGCTTTGAAAAAAATTAAGTTATGTTGCCTCATCCTGTACAACTGCACCCTTATATCCCCCTCTTTTACCTCACTCCAAAAGGGGGTCTAAAGGAGGGGCTGTAACAAGGAGGGGAAGGAGGGGAGATAAGACAAGAGTTTCAGCAGGCATGAGTCGTTAAGCCGTAACAGGGAGGGAAGGAGGGGAGGGAAGGGGGGCGTAACGAGGGGGCCCGTAACAGCGTTACAAGGGAGCACAAAGCAAATTGGCCGCCGTAACCGAATTAAGAGCAACGAGAGGGGGAAGCGCCCCGATTGAAGGTAACGCGAGCAATGAGGAGGGAAGGCAGCGTGCAGGAAGCTTTTAATGTAACTCGAGACGCTGAGTTTGTGACGTACGACTGTGCCTTAAAATGAACGACTCCGCTGGTCACAAAGATGTGTTGCAGTGTGTTGTGTTGCATTGTGTTGTGTTGCAGTGTGTTGTGTTGCAGTGTGTTGTGTTGCAGTGTGTTGTGTTGCAGTGTGTTGTGTTGCAGTGTGTTGTGTTGCAGTGTGTTGTGTTGCATTATGCTGTGTTGCAGTGTGTTGTGTTGCAGTGTGTTGTGTTGTAGTGTGTTGTGTTGCAGTGTGTAGTTTCACTGCACCATATTCAACATACCATGTTGCAAAAGGTTCGGGTTGCATTGCGTTGCTCAGATGTACGTTACGTTGCACTGACTTCAACAGCCTGGCGCTGGTTGCTGAAACGTTCATTCTTTCAACTTCAACGATCAATCTAGCTTCTTTCCTATTTAATCATAGTTTATCACCGTATTTAAGCTCAGAACCTATTTTTTTCTAGCGCAATGTCAATTTTTCCTTAGCGCATAACCCAATTATATTTATTTTTTTGGTTTCTTACTTATTGCTAAGACTTTGATTCCTTTACTGTTCTCCCAAATGAAAACTCAAATATTTTACATCTATACTACCTTGATCTCAATCTCCCAAAATATTTAGTAAATGTACCACAGCAGTGAAATATTTTCAATAAAACCCTCAGAAGCAGGGGACATCCACACAGGGGACATCCACACAGGGGACATCCACACAGGGGACATCCACACAGGGGACATCCACACAGGGGACATCCACACAGGGGACGTCCACACAGGGGACATCCACACAGGAGACGTCTCCTGCTTTTATTGAAATTTTCTGTTTGTCATAAATTTTTAAGCTATCACATCGTATGACCTCGCGCTGTGTCAAGTATACATGTCATAACCTTGTGCCGTAACCTTGTATCATAACCTGGTGTCACAACCTTATGTCACAACCTTGTGTCACAACCTTGTGTAATAACTTTCGCATAACGTGTCATAACCTTGTGATAACCTGTCACGACTTGTTATATCCGTACATATGTCATACTTCTCCTAACCACCCTGCATGACCTGAGTAGAGTAATCCAACATGCCTGCATCTTGTGTTCCCTCAACCAACGCACAGGCAATTTTCATACTGTGGTCAGACTTAAACATGACTTGATGCTGACGCTTGATTTCTTGCATGCACTCCAATAAACATGACTTGATGCTCACGCTTGATTTCTTCTATGCATTCCAATAAACGTGACTTGATGCTCACGCTTGATTTCTTCTATGCATTCCAATAAACGTGACTTGATGCTCACGCTTGATTTCTTGCATCCATTTCAAAAGAGTAAATTTAAACTCCATCATAAATATGCATTTAGTCTTCACAGAAGTCATTTCCATTATTTTTCATATTTCATTAGGCTTTTTTATTGTCATTGAAGCTATTTATAGGAATTTGTGTGGGGTAATCGTATTCTTGACAATGCTGAATTTTACTTTGAGTCATTTGAACACCTGAATAATATTGAAGATTAATGATGCATTGCAAAAAAATATGCGTAAACTGAACCATGCAAGTGCATTAATGGTGAAGTAAATCTTGATACATAATTACTACGTGAGTTATTCTAAACTTCTGAGGCATTAATTTTATCACTGAAAATTCATTTCGTCAGTATAAAGTTGTTTTTCCCCAAACTGGGAGGGGATGGAACACTGTTGCTTTGACTCCATTGCCTAATTAAGAAACACGGCAAAGAAACACTCACTAGGAAGTACATATATTATTTTTCAGATCACAAACAAACATGACTTAAAACAACACATTGACTTGCTACGACGGAACATTTTCAGCTCGCCAGTAAAAAGAAATACTTCATCCGATACTTCGACATAATGATCTCATTACCTAATAGCTTCAATATTCTGTTATTTCTCGTCATGCATTTCACAGACGAGTCTTCCCGAGCTCCATCAAATGAACTCAGGGATTCTAGAAAATTTCTAATTCTCTGAATGCTGGCGAATTTCACATTCGGTAAAAGCTTCTCCTATTGAAAGAAATACAATAAAGTAAACGTTCAATGGAAAATTTCGAGTTTATTTTGCCGGCCAAACCTCGAGAGCTTGTCAATGTAACAAGTTTTTATCAATGGCTATTGCAAACAATATTATTAGGCGTTGTTTCATATTTCTTCATAAGATAGCATACCGATACATATGGTGGAAATTTAGTTAGCTCACCCTTAATGTCACATACCTCTCAAAAATGCCCTTATTATTCTAATTATGACAACTATTAACCTCGTAACTCAATTTTATAGTCTCCCTTAATTTTATAGTCCATTATATAATTATGTGAGAAAAATATATCTTCCATTAACACAGGTACTGTTTCATGTGTAATATTATTATCCATTTAATTTTTCTGTATGAATTCAAATTAGTAATTGGGGACCAGCGTGACGAGTAATAAACTTCATTTAAATCTGAATTTATTACTTGGTATTATATATGCAGTATTTTAGTGAATTATTATTAGAGGTTGCACAAATAAAAATAACACAATATTTATTAAATCGGAGCTTAAATTACATCAATAATGTGCCTCGCTTAGCAAATTACACTCAAATATTAATGAACATGATTTATTTCAGAAATACTGTCTTTTAGCGAGAAAGATTTTCGCACAAGAACGATTGAACTGCGCTACTTAGTCCTTCCAACACATATCTTCTTCATTAACGAGAACGCCTCAAATTGCAAAAACGCGATCTTAACACGAAAAGCCTAGTCATTTGAAAATCAGGCTTTAGGGTTAAGTGAAAGTGGAGCTCTTCATCAAATGACAGTCATCTTACTAACAGCCCTCACCCAGTCTTCCCTCGTCGCTTCCAGACCCTCGAGCTGGTTCCATCATGCGATGATGTGCCCTCACAGCCTCCTGCTCTCTCTTCAATTGCTTCTGACGCAGCAATTGCTCAAATTCTAGCGAATTTCTAAGCCTTAATTCATGCCATGTAAAGTTCTAATACACTTGCAAGCTCAAGTCATGCCATGTAAAATTCTAATACATTTGCAAGCTCAAGTCATGCCATGTAAAATTCTAATACACTTGCAAGCTCAAGTCGTGCCATGTAAAATTCTAATATATTTGCAAGCTCAAGTCGTGCCATGTAAAATTTTAATACATTTGCAAGCTCAAGTTATGCCACATTTCCTCACACATGTTCAGGCACAACACTCATCATGTAAATCACATACACAAGAGTCATCTCATTCTAAGTCACCTCACAAGCTGGCGTGTACATAAGTCCCCATTTTTAAATATTCAAATAAATAACTTAACTATGAACATTAATATTAGTTTAAGGTAATATTCTAACTATTACCGTACGACAAATAAATTTACGTTGCATATGGGTTTTACCTTTGTTGAATGATTGCTTTCTTTACGTGTATTTTATTCGAAATCTTTCCGAGTCGTTACTTAAAATCTTTGCGGTGTGTTAAATAAAATCTTTGATGTGTGGTAATTAAACTATTTGAGACCAATAAATAAAAATTATTTCTACTAATTTGAGTTAAATCAATTTCGAAAGATTGATACAATTTCAAAGATAAATTTTCATCCTGTTTTGCTGAAAATTCGAACAGCATGTTAATATGATCAAGATGACCTTAACACAACACATGATTCTAAACTTAGAGTTTGTACAGCTAGCAACTTCTAAAAGAAACGTAAAAATTCTTCAAAGAAACACGAAAAACATGCTTATAAAATAAAGATTTATTCTCATTAAACTCTTGGTTGAAGATTGAACTTGGAACTTTGAGGTGACAGTGTAGAATATGAGCCAGAAATTATTAAGGAAATATTCCAAAAAATGCAGTTATCTGCAACGCGTCACCTGCATATGCGGTAATCCAAAAAGGAGCTTCTTATTATCGAGCACAGAACCTCACCGAAATATGTATTATGTTTCCAGGAAAGTATTATGCTGAAATTTATTAATGAAAATTTCTTCAAATAAAATATTAATATATCTGTACACAAAAAAAATCTTAAATAAACAACTAACTAGCAGAAGTACACTCAAAGGCCGCTTCAAATATTAAGTTTGATGATAATACTTGAACTCACACCTTGCCTATCAAAACTTTAGCTTCGGACTACATAAAGACGATACAAGTAACGAAAAAATTATTTTCTTATCAAATATACATTTTTCAGCCTCTAAAAATCCTTGAAAGGTTTCATCAACTCATCGTATTTAGCCCACCAAATTGCGACATTTTCCAGATAACGGAAAGTGCTTGCTCGACCAATAAGAAGTCTGCAATAAGAACGCACTCGCATGAGGGGCGTCCAAAAAATGTCCCCTACGAACAAAAACCGCAAATAAATAACCACAACAGGAAGATTTGAGAAGGTATCTAAGATACGTAGTAAACGCGAGAAACCGTAAAAATAACTGATGTTGAATAATGATTGAAAGACAGACCAGAAGTAGGGGACATTTTCTGCAAGACCTCGTACTAATGTATATTCTCCATACGTATACATAGCATACATTTGAACTATTGTGGGGCCGGTGAGAGATTGTGTCGTTCCAAAATGGCGTGAGTGGGGGGAGACTCCGTTTTCAATTTGACCGATGAGGACGACAGGGAGGTGAGGGAGGGAAGAAGGAGGGAGAAGAAAGAGGGACGTTGTGTCCTTTTGTATCGCATGGTTCCTTTGAATATTGTGAGCTGCAGAATAGTGAGGAGGGAGGGGTGCGATTATTGGAAGGCTCTCACGTGATGGAGGAGTAACTGACTTCTGTATAGGGACTCTTGAACACACACAGACATGTTCCTTGTCCTCGAGGGAAATGTGCTCACATCAGCTACACTTGCATGATGCATCAACAGCACTGATGTGGCTCATCAGCTGCACTTGCATATCATATCCGTTGTACATGCATGACACATCAGCTGTACTTGTACGGTACATCAGCTGTACTTGTACGGTATATCAGCTGTACTAGTCCGATACATCAGCTGTACTCGTACAACACATCAGTTGTACTTGTATAACACATCAGTTGCACTCATACAACACATCAGCTGCACTCATACAACCAATGAGCATCAGATCATGTTTAGCAGCGCCATGAGTATCTAGGATACAAGCTCTTCTATGTAAACATCTGATTCCGGACTCACGCCAAGCACAAATTGATAGTTAAACGCACGATGTTAGTCTACATGAGAGGTAGAGGAGGATGTTAGTCTACGTGAGAGGTAGAGAAAGATGTTAATCTACATGAGAGATAGAGGAAGATATTAGTCTACATGAGAGGTAGAGGAAGATGTTAGTCTACATGAGAGGTAGAGGAAGATGTTAGTCTACATGAGAGGTAGAGGAAGAATCAATTTTTGGATAAAGTGACCGCAGCCTTTCACGTGACTTGAACACGAACTTTTGAACTCAAATATGAAGCAATAAATTATATGACATCTACACAGATCAGATTTGTTCATGGGTGCAACAGAAAAGAAAAACAAAAATAAACTCTGAAACTACAGCTCGTGTACAGAGTAATAAAAAAAGTCAACGAAATTTTTGTTATTATTTATTGTTATCTAGAATAACTATGATGTGTACACGATAAAGGTTCAGCTTTGTTAAATCTTCAATAATGAACGGAAAATCTACCTCGTACGTACAATTTGTAATCTAAATATTCATAAAAATAATATTTCAGTTTGCTTTTTTGGGTGTCACACTGGATCCATGGTTATGCTGTAGAAAAACTTCCGTATTAATCGAGAAGCTTCTTCAATTTGGTTCTTCAATTAGGCTATATATATATATATATATATATATATATATATATATATATATATATATATATATATATATATATATATATAGTGTCTTATTACAAACATATTCGTAATATTTTGGAGGGCTGTTATAATAATTTTATGTTGTAGTACTGTTAAAAGTTGCCCAGCCACTAGTCGCATTTTTTTTATCAATGTTCATATGGTTAAAAAATCGAGATGCTTCCTGAATTTTAGCAAAAGAGAATGCTTAATTTTTTGTTCCTAGTGTCTGTGAGAATAAGGCCATAACTCTCATATATTTTTTGTTTGTTTTTCCTTCATTAGCAATTAGTTTTTTTAATTCCGGAAAAAAATAATAATTACTCAAACTAGTATTTACACCAACATACACGTGCGTCAGCCTGACTACCATTGTTTAAACAAAGTTCTTTTGTTACTAACTGGCTTAAAACAAAGTATGAAAGAAAATTATTCAACAGAAGTAAAAGTAAACCCCTTTAATTGCAATTGAAGCAAAAAAGTTCTTCATGTCACAAACCTACGTTCTTGGATGTGTCAAATCATGAGAATATGTGTGAAAGTGTAAAATAAAGTCCAACACGATCAAATTCTTAAAGTTTAGTTTTTAATTATTATCAAACATATCCTCTCCTCAGCTATTACAATGAGCAAACGCATTTATATATATATATATATATATATATATATATATATATATATATATATATATATATATATATATATATATATATATATATATATATATATATATATATATATATATATATGTAAATATCAGTAAGATTAAACTACACAATGTAGGAGTTTCCTACTTAAATACTCAGCTTATTACAGTATATAGAATAAAAAATTCAATTATATACGAGTACTAGAGCCCATGAACTACACTTCACCTATTAGAGGTAGAAAATGATGCATACACTGAAGTAGAACAGAAGTAACACAACTAACAATAAATCTGATAATATACCTCACTCATGCGTTGGATTTTTGACTTCACTGAGACACATTACGGTAGTCATGATACTGCTGACAACACGCACGCTGTACGCAACGCTGGATCATCATAAGTAATTCGTTATACGAAGACGAAGACGACGTAGACAAAGTGCTACGGCTGCAGACGTCGGAACCCAACCGTAAACACGTGTCTACGCTGCAGTCATGGATGCATACGCTACAACGACGTGTGTATACGGTGCAGTAACGGGCGTATACGCTGCAGTGACGGTTATACACGGTGCAGTAACGGATACATACGGTGCAGCGACGGATACATACGGTGCAGTGACGGTTATACACGGTGCAGCGACGGATATATACGTTGCAGTGACGGGCGTATACGCTACACAAACGGGCGCTCGCATGACACACCGTAACCAACGCGCAAATCTGAAGCTGATCATTCCCTGAAGACCGCAGCAGGAGCGGAATGCTGTCAGTCTTCATTGGCGGCGTACGAGGGGCAGTTGATGCAAGCCTCCAAAAGAAGAGAAGCCCTGCAAGCTGGAGGCACTGTCGTCTAATGGAGCAGCTAATCTCCAGTCTGACTGATGTCTGTCTGTCTCATCTGTCTTCCTCTGTTTTCCATCTCTCTGTTTGCCTCGTCTGCCAGTCTTGTGCGTTTTTCTCTGCTGTCTATCTTTCTGTGTGTCGCGTCGGTCTGTCTGTATGTATCGTCTGTTTGTCTGTATCGTCTGTTTGTTTCGTCTATCTGTCTCGTTTGTTATTCTGACACACGTGTCAGATCTATTTTTCGAGACGGAAGGGCAGAGTCTGAGTTTAGGTCTAGTGTTCGAGTTGGAGTCTGGAGTCAGAGTTGGTGTCTGGAGTCGGAGTTGGTGTCTGGAGTCAGAGTTGGTGTCTGGAGTCAGAGTTGGAGTCTGGAGTCGGAGTTGAACTCTGGAGTCGGAGTTGAACTCTGGAGTCGGAGTTGAACTCTGGAGTCAGAGTTGAACTCTGGAGTCAGAGTTTGACTTTGGACTCTGAGTTGAACTTTGAAGTTGGAGTTGGACTCTAAAGGTAGAGATGGTCTTTGGAGTTGGAATTGGAAATATGTGCGTATAAATGTGTACACGTATAAGTGTATATATCGACTCTCGAAAGGATGTTATAGATTTATATAGATTGATGTTTTCATGTACAAATGTATTAGTAATGTATGTGAGGTGTTAGCGTTGCATCGAAATAACGAGTCAATTGTGATCGTTCAGAATAATAATAGTTTAATTCATGACGCTTCCGATTTATAATTATTTATAATACTGACAGGTTAACACCACTAAAATTTACCATGAATCTAAATTTAATTACTCAAGTCCATACTAATAACGTTAGCACAATTCAACAAAGCACATGATGCATTTAATATGAAGAGTTCTTAACATTTCAATGGCATTACACAAACCCTCCAAATAACAAGCCGGTTTCTGGAACGATTATTACGTCTTAGTTTACTACTCCTAACCTTTACCTTGGAACTTTTAGCGGTTTTCCCTAAAATCCAGACAGTGTAAAAACAACCAAGTCAGCGCAGAGCGCCTCTGAAATCTGCGAATGTGTCTAGTGTGTGTTGTGCTGACACACAACACAGTTCTGCAGCTTCCCACGCTCATCTCGACACATAATTGGTGTATTGAGGCCGGCGAGAAGCGTGAATGCTGCCCAGCAGAGTAAGGGAACACCTCCTGTCATCGTAGTACTGGGGTCTCGGAAGAGATGGGGATTATGCTGCACCTCCACCGTGGCTCTGCATTGTGCACTCAAGTAGCACTCAAAACGAGCACAAGAATGTCCTTAAAGTCATCCGAGTGAGCGGCGTAGTTAAGGTACAAAGTTTGCATGTGCAGGGGACCCAAAAAAATGAGGCGAATTTTTGTTAATATGTATTTTTATTTAGAATACCAATTCCCTTCTAAGATACAGACATATTTGATTCATGTCTGTAATATCAAACAGAATATTTTTCTAATGGAGATTTTATTTTTGTTCTTAACTACTCACCTTTAATTGACCTACTTCATTATTTTGCTGTCAACTTCTCATATATTCAGCATTATGCTGTCAAATTCATGCCCTGATGTAGTTCAATATCATAATTATAAGCTCAACAATTCCCTAATGTATTAATTATCATTAGGAACTTCATATTAAAACTGTAGGTATAACAGTATATCCCCATCCTGTAAATTTTTAGTCTTTCAATAAATATTTTTGTACAAACACACAAAGAGAATGGCCTAGTAACACGAAATACTATACATTCCAAATTTAAGAGTAATGTTAGCCTCATTTTTTAAAAACTGTAAACACCAAAATTTCAGAAAATCACATTGCCATCAAGAATAAAAAGACGAGGTTTTGAATGTTGATTGCTTACGGATGACAAAATCTTTTGAATATAGCATGGACATTTTATAAATAATTTCCAAAGAATTGAGCAATTAAAGTATCGTAATAGTACCTTAAAAGTACCCTAAAAGTACCTTAAGAGTACCCTAGAAAAACCTTAGAAGTGCTCTAAAAACACCTTAAAAGTACTCTATAATAGAAGTACCGTAAAAGTACCCCAAAAGTATCGAACAGCAGTTATCATACCTGAACACTTTAAGTACCCTAAAATTATTCAATTCAGAGTGGCAGAAATAATAACAGTGTTCTTGTTTGTGCAGCTATTCATATAGAACATAGTTTGAGGAATAATATTTAGAGGTTCAGCCAAAAATCGTAGGCCTGAATTTCATTTCTGAACTTATATTTTGCACTTCCTTCATATACTCAGCCGACACATACTTATGTAAAAAGATGATCAAACTTGGAAATCTAGCTCAAAAAGGATTAATTTGCATTAATTATTACAATAACTCTGGAAAGTTATTTACTTGTACGAGTATAGAATATATAAGATACTTCCATGTCAGTGTTAGAGAGAAGTTAACGCTGCACCGTACAGCTGGTGGTCCAACAGCTGCATATCTACGCCTGCGCATGACTGGCTCTGCACTAATCCATGGTAGCATAAAAAGAGCACTCGTCATCGCCCTTGTTAATGCTCTTCTAAATTGTGGATTTTCGTCAATTAGAATTAACGGCCGCCGAATAATGAAGACAAATCAATGAGCATTGAGTGAACGAGCGGCCAAACCCCGACGATGCGGAGGGTTTTGCCTTTGTTGCGCTCCCTGAAGCTCATTTGATGATCCCGAGCTTGTTTGTTCACTTCAATTACGGCAGATCATTCGTCTCAATGCGACTCTAATTAAACGTATTGATCCTGCCAAAAGAATTGGACACCTCAATGCTGCCTGATAGTCATCACACGCTCTATCTCACTCTCTCTCTCTAACACGTTCACTCTCAAGCTCCGTTTCTCTCAACAGGGTGTAATTTAAAGTCCCTAAAAATGGAAGAGCTCATCAAGAAACAAAGTCAACATCAGTATCGCCCATCACGCCTCTAGTCGTGTGGACTTGTGTCATCGTTTTCACGTAGGAACGGTAAGGCTTGATTTTCTGTGAGGATGAAATACATTTTCTGATCGGTAAACGATCAATATAATCGAATTTAAGAGGAGCACGGTCTACCCTTCCGTACAATCAACACAAAATACATGGATGTTCATATTCTACCTTACAAAAATGCCATATTTGGATAATAATGAATCAATTAAATGGTGCTCCAAGAGCCACAAAGTTTGACTGAGAATCGATGTCCCTTTTCGTGCTAAAATATTTTATAACTATGTATGAACACCAAGTTAGAGAACCCTAAACATCAACTAAATTTTTCCCAATGTTACTGTTTTCTATTGTTTTCTCATAATGCTATAAAATTTTCATTTTTCTTCAATGGAGAATTGTTGACAGATGTACATACATCATAGATGTACATGTATGTTATAGCTTAAAAAGAAATGAGAGGAACTTCAATGCAATTTCGTGTAATATCATAAAATCTGTGAGAACATGATTGAATGGCGTTAATATTTCAAAATACTAGATTTATTTATTGCCTGATTAACAGGAGCTGCAAAAGTTCATGTTTGTTCAGCAAAAATGAGCTTAGATGACGGTATGGAACTCATCTTACTATACTAGCATGCGTCGTAGGTTTCAAAAGATGCATGTTTACAAGAGGTGTTCCAGTTTGTCATTGAAATTGATCATTTTAGATCAGTATTCTAACAAGTTTACCTCATCACTAGTGGCTTCGTTGAAGGATGCACCTCGACGAATAAATGCATTGGGAATCAGAAATGAAAAAGTAAAACGACCACGGAATTAAAAGAAAACAAGCAGCCAAAAGTAACGAGTTTACTAAAATCCATACAACATGTCCAGCACATACAACAGAAAGAGAAATTTATAATAATCACACCCTAAGGATGAAAGTAATACTAAAAGAGTACAGTTTTGTACCTTATACCTTCTACACATATGCATTCTCAAAATTAACTAAGAAGTAAGATTACTTTGTACTATGGAAAATTCCTAAATATTAGTGATTATAAGACTACCAACTTATTTTTTAATTCACGATTTTGTATCATGAAAATATATTATTTCTTGTTACTGAACTCAACTATGATTTTTGCGCGGTGTTCGTTACACTATGCATATATGTATGTACCAATGCATCATAGACAACAACGTAGAATTTACATTCAAGTTGATGCAAAGCCAATAACAGTAACAGAACTTTTAATTTCCTCCAGGTTTAAGCGTTCGCTGAAAGACAACATAAATAACACTGAGTTCAAAACTGCAGTTTGTAAATTGTAAGCAAAAAAGGCATCCAGTATCCTGACACTTGTCACGGCCGTCCTCTGGTAAATTCGCTGGAACTATTAAAAATACAGACTATTGAAAAACAAATTTTACTCAGTCAGTATATAAGATAAGGATTGATTTATCTGGAGATCATTGCCTCTTATCTTATTCACATACCCAATAATATATCCATTCTGGCAATAAAGTTGCATTCATCACCATAGTCAGATCAAAACTCTGTTTTATCACATCAGAGATAATTTCATGGTAGAGTCAATTTATACTTAGCCGATTAATCGGGAAATCTATCGTGACTTTGTATCTATAAATCTTAGAATTAATCTATTGTTAGAGCACAATCACAGTCTTCCGTTTCCTATTGTTGTGACAGATTTATAGTTGTACTGCTTATTTAAAAAATCTTGGGCTATCAAACTTTGCAGGAACTGATCTACGATTTAACTGGATAATCCATTTAAAACTCCTGACCTGATTTAATCGTTCTTTTTGCATTCGATTTTGACAAATCATCTTTGCAACTGACGTACCTGTTATCATTGGATTACTTATCACAAATCCTAATTGCTATAATCTATCCGTTATCTCTCGATTCTCTTTGGTAAATCTTCCTTGTGATTTTGCGCCCGTTATCTCTGGGTTCGCTTTTCATATGTCTCATTCCCTAAACAGTGATAACTTACAGTAGATCGGGTCTTCACGACTTGAAACTCCCAAGCAACTCGTTAAGTCGTGACATCTCCCGGCCAGCTCCTCTTGAAGAGGCGCAGTATTGGCCACATTATACAACCCAGTTGAAGACTCAATCTCGGGGCCCTTTACCAATTAAGGATAGTCATGAGAGCTGTTCACAAGGCACTCTTGCTAAAACAATGGAACAATCAGTGTTGCCACACAATGGCTCTGTAAGGTGGCGTCTGAAACAAAACATGACACCGCCACAATGGCCTTCCTCGACGACTGACGAGCCTTTAGAGGCCCCCTTGCCTGACATATCATTTCGTGGAGTAACTTAGAGCAGCTATGGAGAATCTTGCCCCAGTTCGTGGAGTAACTTAGAGCAGCTATGGAGAATCTTGCTCCAGTTCATGGAGTTACTTGGAGCAGCTATAGAGAATCTTGCTCCAGCGTTTAGTATCTCAGAGAGTATTTTAGAGGCACGTCGAGTTCATTTGGCAATTTGAATTAAAAAAAGGAATGAATTTCCTTAGCTTGCAACATTAAGTTAAAAATTTGTAGTTATCAATGTTGTAAGGGAGTTTTGGCATAATTTTATCAACTTCTATCGACAAGTATTCAAGATTTCCTTGCCTAGTCAGATATCCCAGTTTCATTTGAAATTTTACTTTATAATAAAAAAATGTCACCCGAACCGAAGCAGAAGAGATACGCTCTTAAAATACAGTGGAAGAAGGAGGGTAAAAAATAATTTTGGAAAGCGAACGTTCGGGGTGTATGAAAATTTTGCATTAAAGGAAATCATCCGCATCAATGCTTCTCAAGCTATCTAATGTGGCTTACCAGCAGTCTTTTTGCAAAGTGCCAGGAACTACTACTATTTCTTAGTAATATTAAATGATACTAGAAACAATTTCGGCAGTTGATGCCGCGTACCGGCAGCTGAAGGCTCACAGAAAGGCACCGGTCCGCGGACCACCACTTGAGTAGCACTGCTTTACATAACATATGTATGTGTAGGTGTTCATTTGTGAGGATAAATACTTCTGCCTAAATTATTGGGTGAGATAAAATTGTTGAGCGTATTAATACTGTTCAGTGAATATTGCTTTTATGTTGTACAAGTAATTATACAGTTCAATCAAGTGGGAAGTTGAGAGACACTTCTGCATGTTCATGTACGACAAAAATTCTGTTTTGTAACCACTTTTTGTTCGTTGTATTTAGCCACATTTACATATCAACGGTGGTAGTGATCTTTAAGAGTATTATTGATTTTCTAGTTACAAAGCCGCTATACAAAATTGAATTCTTTCGTAACTACTAAGTTCATTCTTGGTTGACATTTCTACGATTTTTTGATGAAAAATTTATTGATTCAATGACTATTCTACCAAGTGTATGACTTTCTTTCATTACTTGAAGTATTATCCTTACAAAACTAATAAAAAACAGTAACTTATACACTTCCGCGATGACATGGCTGATGAGGGATAGACCACAACGGAATCCTATCCTTCTCAGCGAGTGACAAAGCTCTTCATAAATACTCAAACAATGATCAAGTCGCGCATTACCTGCTCCTGAGCCTCCAGGATGATGCTTCGCTTGATGTCTCCATCAAGGCTGCTGTCACCAGCTTATGATGATGACATCGCCATCGCTCCACACAAATGAAGGAAACGCTTTGTTGTTAGTCTTGTGTATCGGCTGACAGCTTCCTCATGCAAGTCACGCTCGCTGGGCCGCCACGGCACAATGACTCTATAATTGACGAGTACTCTTTACCAGATCATGCGCCGACACCTGGTGGGTGGAAACCTGGCACACCCGCTCACTACCTTATTATCAGCATTAACAGATTTACAGCGATTAATACTACTATGTTGTAAATAGTATACGTGTATCCTTTCATTTTAATTTGTGGTGTTTTCTCACTACTGCCTTATTATCAGCATTAACAGATTGAGCAATTAATAACACAATGCTGTAAATAGTGCACGTGTATCCTTTCATTTTAATTTGTGGTGTTTTTTTACTGCTGCCTTACTATCAGCATTAACAGATTTAGAGCAGTTAGCACAACGATGCTGTAACTAGGATGCGTCTGGAGTTTTATTCCCATTGTTGGTGTTTTTTCACTGTCATCTTATAATCAACAGTTATAACTTAGAGTAGTTAACACCACGATACGGCAGTTAGAAAAATTTGTTACTTTACTTTGATTAACGAGACCAAATATCGTAAAATCAGAGAGTTAGATGAGGTTAAAAACTGAATTATGAGCTGATGAATATTTATTCATGATTTTCTGCCAGGTCTGAATTTGCTGAACATTTGAAGATATGAATGATACACTCAAGTGACCGTCCTGTGAGTGACCGTCCTGTGAGGGACTGCCCTGTAGTGGCCGTCCTGTGAGTGACCGTCCTGTGAGGGACTGCCCTGTAGTGGCGTCCTGTGAGTGACCGTCCTG
>VCRD01001398.1:113644-141603 GCA_006783055.1 Trinorchestia longiramus
GAGGAGAGGGGGAAGAAGAACGGGGAAGGATATGAGGAGAAAGGAAGAAAATGGGGGAAAGATATGAGGAAAGGGGGAAGAAGAAGGGAGGAGAAGGAAATGAGGAGAAGAGGAAGAAGAAGAGGAAAGGATATGAGGAGATGGGAGGTAGGATACCAGTAATTATGGTGATGATGGTGATAGATCATGCTGTGTTGGGATTGTAATGCAGAATGATGATTGTGTTGTTGTTCGTGAGATAGATAGTGTGATTGTGTGGAGTCCAGTTTATGGAGGTAAATGATGATGACCATTGACTTGTAAAACTCATTTTTGAACACTTTCGTTTACTACGTTAACTCATCCTGTAATCAAACTTTTCACATTTATTTGAAACATGAAAGATTCTCTTAGAAGTGCAGGAATGCCTTTAGGTGATCTGGCATACGTGGGCAATTTTAGGCGGTGCTGGTGCCCGGGCGTGGTTATAAGGGCACAATTTACAATATTTCTAAAGTTTCACGTTATGCAGCGCCTCCAAATAGCGTATCGATTTCCAATCCGAATTTTTTAGGCGGTTTACCGAAGATAATCATCGATTTGCGGTGATAATCATTGTTTATAGTAGGAACTTCCGACGATAGAAATAGTACCGGTTATTACCGATAATTATAGGTATTTCCAGACGATGAAATGTTCGCCGACGATATTGACCGGTCTTTACAGTCTTATTCCTACCGTCATTCCAAGCATAGGGAAAAGACGTTAAAAATACAGTCTTTTTCAGATAATAATTACCGGTTTATCGTAAGATATCATCGGTTTATTGTAAGAAAAGGCGATAATTACCGGTTAATGTTGACGAAAATTAGCGCCGGTCAGACGATAAAATTCGGATTGGGTTGCAGGGTAGATGGATATCACAATGAAAGTTCAAAAATGAGCGATTAACTAAAGGAAGTGAGAAAAAGAATTTGCGTGGCAGAAAGATTGATCCATTTACTGACAGTGGTGGTACTAAGTACTACCTCCGCAGTACTACCAACACAATAGTAATCCTGTATTGGGTGTGGTAGTAGTAGTGGTGGTAGTAGTCATGTGATAGTGGTTTTTGAATAAGAGCAGGAACAGTTGTGGTGATGTTGCTGTGGTTGTGGTAGTGGTTGCTGTGGTTGTGGTGATGTTGCTGTGGTTGTGGTGATGTTGCTGTGGTTGTGGTGATGTTGCTGTGGTTGTGGTGGTGGTTGTGGTTGTGGTGGTGGTTGCTGTGTTTGTGGTGGTGGTTGTTGTGGTTGTGGTGATGTTGCTGTGGTTGTGGGGGTGGTTGTTGTGGTACTAAAATGACAGAATAATATTGTCTGAAGTTACTACAGTGATAGAATCATGGCTTTATTTTTTTTAAATAATAGACAACAGTAAATTAATGATTTTGATGGAAAGTTAAACCCGTTAGACAATTATTTGTATTTTTCTCTTTGAAAATTATAAGAAAGAATTGGACGATATTTCGAACAATTTTTGTTGCTATCTTAGCTGACGAGTGCAAGAAAAATTGCAATTGATTATTGAAAAATCCGTGTTGATCCATTTCCTGGTTTTAATCTTTGCCTTCATGTTCATTATATGAGAAACAAATGAGAAATAAACTGAAACATTCATTATTCTGTTATTTATAGCTAAAAATTATTTATCATTAAGACGTGAAAGTCATTATTATAGAATTCGTTTTATGACTAATTAGATGGGATATAAATCTTTACATTGAGTGGCCCTGTTTCCTACAATTCAGTTAAATCTGCTCAGTTTTACTTCCTACGAAGAATTTCCTGTATTTCATTCAGTGAATTACGGAATAAAAAGGAGACAATGCATGAGAAATTTCCCATGAATAACTGAATTAAATAACAAGGCAACGTCTAAATAACTCTAATCATATCCTGAAATTACGAGTAAAGAAGAAGGTAACATCTAAAAACTCTATTCAAATTACAAAATTATGTAGGAAAATAATGTCTGAAGAACTATTGAAATCACAAATTTAAAAACAAAAATAATGGTTCAGATATAAATACGAGTATTATATAAGATATATAAATAATGATATATAAATATTCAGATACATAAATAATGGATGAAACTTGATTACAAAAATAACGTTTGAGAAACACCGTGTGAATTTCGCAATTGAACAGGAATATTATCCTTTTGAAACATTGTTGCGTGCGACTGACTAGCTCTTAATGTTACAAAACAATACGGGATGATATTTAATTAAAAATAATCCCTCCTCCTGTACATAGTTTAGTTTAAACAAGCAGTGTTTTCAAAAAAATGAGTCTCCATCAGCTATTTCAAGAGTATGTTCAGTGATTCTTAAGTCTCATTGAAAATAGGTACTCTAGTCAATTTTACCTCAAACATTTCAAAGTTTGCATAGTTTGAATATTTGGAAGACATAGCTCGTAGTATGTTGTGCTTCAAATAGTCACCGCTCGACAAAGCCACTTCCTAAATAGTAAGACGCATAGGAACAATAAGTTAATTTGTACTGTTGTCAATGAACATTTATAGCAACCAGACTTCCTGAATGTACGCTTAGATGACGTGCAACACAAAACATTTAACACAAGCGCAACACAGCAAGTGTTCAGGAAATGAATGTGAGACGTTTCGTTCCAGAATAAAGAACGAAAAGAAGGTCAAGCTCGAGGCAATGCCCAAGCGTTCAACTAGAGGCAGTTACGAGCAACTGGAGGCAGTTATGTGCAACTGGAGGCAGTTACGTGCAACTGGAGGCAGTTACGTGCAACTGGAAGCAGTTGTGTGCGACTGGAGGCAGTTACGTGCAACTGGAAGCAGTTACGTGCAACTGGAGGCAGTTACGTGCAACTGGAAGCAGTTACGTGCAACTGGAGGCAGTTATGTGCAACTGGAAGCAGTTTCGAACAACTGGAAGCAGTTACGTGCAACTGGAAGCAGTTACGTGCAACTGGAAGCAGTTACATTCAACTGAAAACAGTTACGTGCAACTGGACGCAGTTACGTGCAACTAGAAGCAGTTACGTGTTCTGGACCTCGAACAAAGCTCACACAAGGCAAAGCTTACGAGATGGCCGTCCCTATACATCCTGCCTATTCACTACATAAAACCTTTGCCTACGTGAGCATTGTTAGCTCAAGAGTTTTTTCTGAAGCTTCGGGTGTTAGGACGGTGGAGACATGGACGCAGAAACCCATGAATTCTCTCTCTCTATCTCTCTCTCTCTCTCTGTATATATATATATATATATATATATATATATATATATATATATGTACGTATACATACATTTATACATATACATATATATACATATATATATATATATATATATATAAATATTTTGTTTATTCGAAAAAGTTAGTTTGTGCAAGGCTCCTTCACTCAATACACTTGCGCACGAGGCGTAATTCAAAGTAAAATTATTTTAACCGAGTTTTTGTAATGAATGTTACCTAGGATGAATAATCATGCTAATCTTTAAGACATGCACCCATTTTGCCTGCGTTTGGTGCGACCAATTGGGCAAGCAAGCGTGAATTTGTATGCTGACAGTGTAGTAGTATAGAGGTTCTACAGTGTTTTGCTGAGCTCACATTCTTTATATAAACTAGACCAGCTTCGTAAGAAGCTTTGAAGCCTAATACTTTTATGTCATTGATAACTCATGAGCAGCAGACCTGAAAAGCTTCTCTGTTTCCAAGAAGCTGCTTCTTTTCTTGAATATATTCATCTAATTTATAAGTATTCAAAGTATGACTCGGGTTACTGATACAGCTCATCCTCATACGTATTTTGCATCAAGATTATTTGTTCATTGATTTCCTGTTTACACTAAGTAACATATGCACACAAGAATAGTTTTTTATGTGCTTCAATGCAGTCTTGACTATGAAGTAAGTGCATTGAGTCTATGCATGGGATGCGTGAAACGTACGCGAGCTCATTTTCTTGTCGTCCGTGTTTTAGGGTAGAGAACGCATGGGAACCCTTTATGCATGAGCAGATAGCCCTCGTTGGCTTCTTTTCTCCCTCTCACAACCCGAAAGAATACACAAATGCGCTTAGAAGGCTCCTGAAACGGATTACAGAGAGTGAAAGGCTCGAGTGGATAAATCCAGGCCTGGTTTACAGTTGGGACAAAAGGCTTTTGAAGTGCACGACACGCCTTGAGGCAAGGTCCTCGACTGCCATTGGTTGGCTTTCGGCAGTCCTGAATAGCAACAAGGGTTGAAGAGCTTCGAGGGTAGTTACGACCATTATTATGGTTATTAAACTCCAGCAAATTGCGTTCGCTTGGAATCAAAACGCGGACTTGGAGTGGGTACTCCACTGTGCGCAGCCGCTATTATGTGCCAGAGTCCGAATTATTTCAGAGTCTGTGTGG
Source organism: Trinorchestia longiramus (assembly GCA_006783055.1). Classification (NCBI taxonomy): domain Eukaryota; kingdom Metazoa; phylum Arthropoda; class Malacostraca; order Amphipoda; family Talitridae; genus Trinorchestia; species Trinorchestia longiramus. The sequence continues at coordinate 118,051 of VCRD01001398.1, forward strand.
TGGATACGTGACCTGCGTAGCTGATGGTAGTCCCCCCTCTGAGCATGAATAATGGGGTCGTGGGAGCTCCGGTAGTCGAAAATGGTGGCGACAGAACAGGAGACATTTGAGATTGTGCTGCCAAATCACAATGGTAGTACTCACTGCGTTCAATTGATCGATAAAACATGATAATTGGATATGAAAACTGTTTGGATGTTCAGCATGCGGAAAAAAGGTAGCAGATCTGTCAGATCTGTAAATAAGAAAGTATGAACGATATAAACTCCAGACCATGATAATGCTGCGTAATAACGACAAATTTAGTCATAGCTTGTTTTCAATGGCAGTATCTACGTGACACTGGTACAGTTTAAAAAATATCTGACGAGATCGTAAAGTTATTAGGATCATCTTAATCGATTCTACATGCTCTAAATAAAATGATAATTTATCAAAGTACAAGCACGAATAACAAATGATGCCACTCATGTTCATTTATTTCTGCCAATATACCGACATAGAATATTAAGAAAAGATTGATAAATGTTTCCCCCACTGCAATACTTAAGCGTGTAATGTAAGCATAAACTCAATTTTAGTAGAAATAAAGCAACGGTTTTAAATAATAAATTACACACCCCCTTCTTTCGCAGCGTCTGTCAGTCAAGGCGTCGTCAAAACGGCCCCTCAAACAATAACGACCATTCAAACATAATCTAAATACTGCATGTTATTCCGCATCGCACAATCAGCAATAACAGCCTCTCAAACATAGTCTAAATACTGCATGTTATTCCGCATCGCACAATCAGCAATAACAGCCTCTCAAACATAGTCTAAATACTGCATGTTATTCTGCATTGCATAATCAGCAATAACAGCCTCTCAAACATAATCTAAATACTGCATGTTATTCCGCATCACACAATCATCAAAAACAGCCTCTCAAACATAGTCTAAATACTGAATATTATTCTGCATCACACAATCATAACTTGTAGCGAACTTTTGACTGTTAACAATCACAATGATTACTAATTACCAATCAGTTTTGATCTTAAATAATTCTTAGATTATATATGAATTCGTAAACGTAAATAGAAGTTTCCTGTGACGTATATTTAGCAGGTATAATCATGAAGACTAACGCGTAATGGCTCTAATCTTTGTTTTCAAGAGTTTTTCAGAAAAAAAGGGTACTGAAAATATTACTTTATGTTATTTTTCTATGGCTCTTAAAATTTCGAAACTATTCTGCGTTAGGATTAAGAAAAGCTCCATTATACTGAACAAAGCTTAAAAACTCCCTACTTTTCGATACAAACGTACAAGTAGACATTTATTTATGTTTGTTACAACTAAGTGCGTTACCGCTACTATCGTAAAGCTGAATGACATATTGTTGTTGAAATCTCTTGCAGTATGGACCACAAAAAAGTAAACCCAACTTAAAATGTTAATTACTTCACAGTGAATGAAGATATTTTAGGTCTGTTATTTGCATTAAGTGCAGAGAAATGTTCTCCATAAAAATGTCAAGTCACATCAAATTTTTTCCACTTCTATCTCTCACCAATGAGATAAATAATAGCTGTAAAAATGTGAGTTGCACATGAAGTATTTTAAGATTAGAATTGATAGCCTTTTAAACAGCAACTTTCGATAAAAATACTTGTTTCATTTGCACAGAAGATATGACACAGAATTGTCATCATCCTCCTTCCAAAGAATTGTTCGTAATGATTTGCAATATTATCTTTACAGAGCTAAAGTTGAGCAACAACTTCTCGAAGGAGATTATCCTCGTCGCTTAAGATTTGCTCACTGGTTCGCTGAACGTCCAGAAATTTTTACTAAATGGTTAGTGGTGGGAGATGAATGCGCATTTCATATGAATGAAGCAGTAAATAAGCAGATCTGTAGGCATTATGCGCCAAAAAACCATCCTCCTGAAGAAAATACTTATGAAATCAACATGAGTAGAGAAAAGGTGTCTCTTTGGTTGGGTTTGTGCGGCACCGGATCGGTAATTGCAAATCTTGCAGAATGAATAAGGTGTACAGTGATAACTTTATGAGCGAGACTAGCGTACGGGAATGGTGTATAAAGTTTAAAGAAGGGTGAACCAGTGTTCACGAAGAAGGTGGACGAGGGTGTAAGTGGCCGTGGACTAGCACCATTATCCATCTTCTTCATGGATGTTGATTTGCCCTTTTTAAAATTTTCTACATTCCAACAGACATCTAGTGAGAAGATGGCACAGAAAGCATGAAAGTCTTAGCTACTCATTAGAACAATCTGTTGAATTGAAACAAAGAGCATTCATACAGAGTTAAAATTAAGTCTTAACTCTTTAAAACAAACGTCCATTCCAGTACCAGTAGATACTCAAAAAAGGAGAGATTAAGTTTCGTACCACAGTATTTAGTAGAGAAAATATTCAATTAAAATAAGTAGTTTTTAACGAGTCATTCAGGAGAGTAGATACACAAAACAATGTATGAAATTGTTCCCTGGCATAAAGTTCAGCAGAGTAGTTCCCTAGCATGACATTCTGTGTAGTAGCTACACGAAAAAGAATAGAGTAATTCCCTAACTGAACATTTCACAGAGTAGATACACAAAGAGAGGTAGAGTAGTTTGGTAAATTAATATTCCATAGAGCAGATACATGAAGAAGAGTAGCGTAGTTCCCCAACATAACATTCATTCCGTAGAACTGATACACATAGAAGAGTAGAGTAGCTCACTAAGATAACATTCCATAGAGTAGATACGCTGAGACGAGTAGAGCAATTCCCTAAGATAATAACCCTGAGTCGTGTGAGTTTGCATGCAAGATTCCTGTGTGAGGAGGCTCAGGCCAGTGTAGGAGGTGTGCGTGTGGACGGGGAGAAGCAATTAGCAGTTGGTCGGCTGGAAGATGCTCGTGAAGCTCCTAAAAACTTCTCGCTACACCGAGAAAACTTTCCCAAAATCCTAAAAAAGTCGGCTGTCGGCGAGAAAAAGAGTAAACTGCAGCAAAGTGGCCTCGCAAAACGCCTTCTAACTCCTCCCCACTTTTGTGGGGAGTTAGGAAGAGGGTGCGCAGACCCTAGCGTGAGGTCGTTAATTAACCTGAAGTTCTTTTTGTAATGTTGTCTTGGCTTGTTCGCTGCTCCGGCCCGCAATAAATAATCACTCTAATGAAAGACCAGACAAAGGAGAACTAATCACGCTAGCCCAAGTTTTGTTTTCCTCTCACTGCCCAAAGAGCCTCGCCTGAATGCTCCGCAAACAAACTCAAACTTGCGCTTCCGAGCTTTTACATTAAAGCCAATTTGTAATTTTTCTAAGTTTTTACGAGAAACAAAGTCTACGTTTGTGCTCTTCTTTGATGGTGTGTTTTTTGTCGAGGCCTTTTCATCCTTATAACTTTTCAATTCGTCATTATGGAAATTCTCAGCCAAATGTACTGGAAGGTCTGCTTTTAACGACGGTGTATTTTTTTGGTAAAAACTGTAATTTAACTTATTTTCTCGACAGCATTTACCTTCCTGAGCCATGTTCCTGTGGCTTGGAAATACACTTACAGCATTTATCTTTCTTATTTTCCATGTGAAGCTCCTCAATTACATACTATCTACGAGAAGAAAATAGTATATTTTTGTGTGTGCATTTCCTTCTTGTGTGAAAACGTGTAAATAAATATATACGTGAAAATAGCTTAAATGTTTGGAAGGGTTCGCGTTAAATTTTGTATTGTATCTACCTACAGAATTCAGATGACATGTGCTATCAGATGGAACTAAATGCAGGGAATAGCCCTGGCTATTTATAGACAAAATTTAATATCATCTTAGGGGATGAAGCAAAACCTGCTGGCAACTTACTGTTGGACGCTAAATACAGGATGCAACAACAAAACTTCTTTTTTCCTAACTTTTTGAAAGGCAAAAAAGGAAGTTATGTTGCTGCACCCTGTACATACTGTATGTGCTGACTTAATCATCAAAAACCATGGTGCTGCATTATCATTCCAAGTACTTAATTTTCCATAATTTTAGTTATTTGTATATGATAAATAGCTTCACTCTCATCAGTTATAAAAGTTCAGTTATTGATCAGTTCGAGATGCTAGTACATCTAGAAACTCTACGGTATAAGAAACGAACATTTAACTTACTTTCATCACACGTATAAATATTCAGCCTATTTAGCTCTACTCAGCCACCTCATCAGCTTGATACAAAATTGGGAGTCTATGTTGGGTAAAATGTATGATTTAAAAATGATTATTAGTTTTTAGTACCATATTATCATTGAATTATAAGTATTTTCAGTTAAAAACTTCCAGCTAAACTCTGCTTTATTTTCGATATGATCATCAAAGCGTAGGCGCTTTGAATAAACTAAATATACGTGACTCAAGAGTGGGAATTTTTACTTTATTTTGCATATGAATTATCTATCAACTGTCATACACCTACTGACTGGAATCACATTGTCTACTGCAACTTAGTAAAATATTATTTGTTCCGAATTGTTCCTGGATTGTGCGCTGGTCTGTGCTTCTAGATTTAAAACATTTTTCTCGAAGCATGTATTTAAAAATATCATCATTGTTCGAATTTTGATTGAACACTTGTCTCTCTTTAACTAACCTGCCCTAAAATTTCATGGAGTAGTGGTTTTATTTATGTATATACCTCAATAGTCCACTTACACTAATTCTTTCGTAAATATTTTCCCTGCCACTGCCATGAATGTTATGTGAGTCCTGCATGACAAAAGCATCATCTGACTAAATGACACCAGCAATATAGCGTTACTATGCAGCCCTAGAGTAGTCATCTAAAATTGATCTATGTATCTCTTATCAGCTATTTAACCCTTGAATGGTAAACCTCTATTTCAGAAGCATAGAAAGTATGGAAACTGGCGAGAAAAAGATTCCTGGTTAACATTCTAAATTCAAGGTTAATTGATCTTCTGTTAGTTATTAAAACATGATCTAGTTATTTAAAACTGATAAAGGTCCATTGATCCGAAAAAATAATTTCAAATCAATGCTTATCATTTCTAAACCAACGACCTAATTTGAATGTTTTTAAAAACATACGAAATTAATTCATTCTTTTCCAAAGAGAAGGACCATTTTGTCTCAGAAAAACTGAAACAACTAAAATGAGTATTTTACACACATTTTTGACAAGCAAAGTTGAAGCTTACTGTATAATGTCCGTGAATGTTAGAGACAAACATAATTAGTAAATTTAATCATTATTGTTGTCTGAAATTCTTTTTCGCACTTTCAGAGGCTATAAAAAATGGTTTAGAACATTGGGTTTTCAAGAAGGTAGAATTAAATACAGCAGAGCGTTACCATGGCGACAACAAAGTATTTCTTTTGGAGATTGGAAAGCTTTTGAGGTCGGGGAGGAGAAATCGATCTTTTTAAAATTATTTTAACATCAATTTCTGTTTGAGATCAACCACAAATTTAAATGTGCTGCTCAAAATCAGTGTATTTGAAGTGGAAAATTATTTTTTGTCGTCTATTTAAATTATGATGAACGCACGAAAACATGAAGAAATAGCATTAATCATATAAAATATCAGCAATGGTTGTGAAGACATACCTATTACTACAAAAAAATTCGTTTCTTATCTATAATTATATTATTTCATCATTTTTTCCCCTCAGTTAAGTTATCTGTCTCAGGAAAGCTTTATCCATGAATTTTGCCTCATAGCTTTTTCATCAGTATTTCATCATTTTATAGATAAATACTTTTTATATTTTTCATGAAGTACAGAAGTAATTAGGTAGTTTTTATTTCTTCATTTATCGTTTGTTGCTAAATTTATTTATTAATGTTCATGTCCCTCTCTCGTTTGTTTACTGTTTTTGTTAAAAGCTAATAATCGATAAATTTCAATTCCATGTTTCCTCCTCTAATGAAATGGCTTGCATGATTGAAGTGCATGTGCGTGATTGAAGTTCATCTGCGTGATTGAAGTACATGTGCGTGATTGAAGTTCATCTGTGTGATTGAAGTGCATGTGCGTGATTGAAGTGCATGTGCGTGATTGAAGTTCATCTGCGTGATTGAAGCGCATGTGCGTGATTAAAGTTCATCTGTGTGATTGAAGTGCATGTGCGTGATTGAAGTGCGTCTGTGAAATTGAAGTGCATGTGCGTGATTGTAGTTCATCTGTGTGATTGAAGTGCATGTGCGTGATTGAAATGCATGTGCGGGATTGAAGTTCATCTGTGTGATTGAAGTGCATGTGCGTGATTGAAGTGCATGTGCGTGATTGAAGTGCATGTGTGTGATTGAAGTTCATCTGTGTAATTGAAGTGCATGTGCGTGATTGAAGTTCATCTGTGTGATTGAAGTGCATGTGCGTGATTGAAGTGCATGTGCGTGATTGAAGTTCATCTGTGGGATTGAAGTGCATGTGCGTGATTGATGGCTTTACTTTAGACGGCATGGAACTTAGGTAGCAGCCCAAGAATGTACCAAAAGCCTCATTCCTATTAGTTATTTTTATTCCATTCTATTCTAGAACAAGAGTCGGAGCTGACTAATGAAGAGAATTTGGTAACCACAAACTGTGCTTTACGTCGTAACCCTGCTGTCAACTTAGAAAAATATTTATTCGAAGATTTGAAGGATGTAAATAGCGAAATTAATTAGGTAACGTAAAAAATATACTTTAGTCGGTTGCAAATCAAAGGAAATTTTAAATCGATCAATTTATCATTTAATAGTAGTATGTGTGTATACATTTACAAAAACACCATTATGGAAGATCAATTCCAGGAGCCTATTTTTCCAACGCATCTAGCAAAACTTTTGTATCTGGTACCAGTGTCAACTTGAACTGAAATATGAACAAAATTTGGCCACTTTTACCTCCCTCAAGATCTATAAAAAATCCAGACAAAAATTTTGTCTTCAGTTCTTGCCGCAACATTTATTAAAAATCAGGCCGAAATTTTGTACCTGGTATCAGCTCCAGCATGTATGAATAAGTTGGACGGGCCTTCTTCCTAGACTTCAATTTTAATGCCTCAGGACGTCGCTACAAGTTGTACCAGTCAATGAGCTTGTTTTGCAGCCGCTTGATTCATATCACAAATATTTATTTGCAATCAAAAGCTGCTTAATTCACCTTCTTGAAAATCGGCAAATGTGAGGTGTTTGCTTGACAATGAAGCTTATAAGCTTCTGAATATTCTGAAGAAAGACTAATTATTACTACTGGCATGCTATTCATTCAAACATTCAAAAAAATTGATGGTTTTTAGTAACGATGAACATGACCACTTTCTCTCAGCAGGACATGAGTGGTGTAACAACCATTATATACTACCCAATCCGAATTTTTTCGTTGGTTTACCGGAAATAATCATCGATTTGCGGTGACAATCATCGTTTATAGTAGGAATTTCCGACGATAGAAATGGTACCGGTTATTACCGGTAATTATAGGTATTTCCAGACGATGAAATGTTCACCGACGATATTGACCGGTCTTTACAGTCTTATTCCTACCGTCATTTCAAGCATAGGGAAAAGACGATAAAAATACAGTCTTTTTCAGATAATAATTACCGGTTTATCTTAAGAGATCATCGGTTTATCGTAAGAAAAGGCGATAATTACCGGTTAATGCTGACGAAAATTAGCGCCGGTCAGACGATAAAATTCGGATTGGGTACGCAGCACGCCATGCCATTTGCCGCTTTTGACAACCATCGTCTGGAAGTTGTTGTTCAAGACTACCAGCTGTAACTGCTGTGGTACATTGAAAACTCATAAATAAAAATACTGGTGATCGCTACTGAGTGGTAGAAGTCGCTACCGTATAGTAGAAATCGCTACCGTTTGGTAAAATCGCTACCGTTTGGTAAAATTGCTACTGTTTGGTAAAATTGCTACCGTTTGGTAAAATCACTACCGTTTGGTAGCAATAGCTTCCGCTGTGTATTAGATGCTACAGTCTGATAGTAACTGCCACTCTTTTTATAAGCATTAGCTTAATATTGTAGACTGATACCAACAAGCCACAATTTTCACAAGCCCAGGGATCTAAGATGTCGTTTTTGCTTGCTAGAAACACCGTTCCCAAAAGAAGTATGAAAGCATAGTCTTCTAACTACAGTTACTACTTCATAGATATGGTTGTCGCCTTTCAGATGCAGCTGCTACCTCATAGATATGGTTGTCGTTTACAAGCTGCAGCTGCTACCTCATAGATACGGTTGTCACTTTTCAGCTGCAGTTGTTACCTTATAAATAAGGTTGTCGTTCACCAGCTGTTGCAGTATGGTTTCACAGAAGTGATTTCTTTCTTGCCAGTTTTTTGTTCTTCGTGTATCAACTTTATGTGCCAATAAAATTTGATTGGCTTGTTAAAGCGGGAAAATTAAATTAGTGGATCAGATTAACGATTGCCACGACGAAATGGAAAACTCAACTAATTTACGATAAAATAATTTGAATACGTTGCATCAAAAATGAAGATTGAATAAGCAGAGAAGAATTTATGAAGAAACATTTAAGAATCAATGCTTTCTTGAGCATAAAATTGTCTCATTCTGGAAAATTGTTTATTTTGATACAAATTTAAAATCCTCTCCGTTTTCTCCAAGCCACAAATAATTCACTATTGCATATCGCAGATGAAATTGATCTTAAGCGGCTGTTTTTAACATTTGATTGCAAGATATATTCTCATTAAGATTGGGAGTATCTCTACACAGTCAACAACCTCCGTAGTTTTAATGCACACTCCTCACAGTCCAACGTCGGGTATAAATGCATGATAGTTCACGATCATTTTGAAAAAGTAATTAAATCTCTGTAATTAACTTATTTCCCGTCATTTCGTAACCACACTCGCGTATCTCTTTGGTTTACCAGAGGCACAGAATTTATGCGTTCACTTGAGAGCTTCACACACTCAACTGAATTCAAAAATCTTTTGAACTTGCGTCCGGTCCAGGTGAGAAATTTTTGATCAATCCTGCAAAAGATAACTGATCTTAGAGGCCTAAGATAAGATCTGAGAGACTTGGTATCAGCAATTACTTTCCGCCACTCATTTTAGACTGGAGTAAAAAGTTTCAAAGCTATTTCTATGGAAAACAAGCAAATAATCCTATTCTGCACCCATGCATTTCTTAACGAGGCGATTTGGACGACAAAATCACTTTTCACCTTCCACGAACTGATTTAGGCAGTTTTAAATAATAATAATCCTACGGGACGGCAATAAATCGATCAGTTTGGTACCGATGCGTCCGCTGCTTCACTACTGAGAAGGCCGTCGAAGAAATGAACTTTCAAAGGTGCATTGGAAGATCACAAAGGCAGGATAAGGTTGCAGGCCGCATCGAGGGATGAACAGAAACTGACGCCCCTGTGGTTGAGCGCTGTCACCAACGTGATACTTTCCTTTGAAATCCAATCATTGCTATACAGGAAGGTGGCAAACGTCTGGTACTAGTCTATGAAGTTTCGTCACGATCTATAGACTTATTTTCGTAATATTCATCAAAAAGCACTTGAAGTCATGAATGATGTTGACTGGGATGTTGAATCAGCCCCAAACAGCATAAATGAATTTAATGTCATACTTATGATTACAGGAATTTTTAATGGATCTTAAAAAGTGTACTGTGAAATCATGCACTAATTGTACGATTATAATCTGAAGTGGAGATATTACACAGTACAAATAAATTTCCGAACCAGGACTCACTTATAGTTCGAGGAGATTCGAGAAGAGGTCACTGCTTAACACCGCTGCAATTTTAAAGACGTTAGAGTCGATTAAGGTTATCGCCTTGATTCATATTAGCAGTTCAATAATAAACTCTTCTACTTAAACGTTTTATTTCTTTGTTAATACAACGCAGATATCAAACCACGTAGAGTTTCTCTTTGACGTTCAATTGACATGCTGTACATTATTCTGCTATGTCTTACAGATCAGATAATAATTGCACTTTGTGTGCATTATTTTTGTTTTAACTTCAATTGTTCAACTGGACTACAAGAAACTAGGAGCCTGAAGTTGCATAACAACCCCCATTTACGTTCGAGAGTCATTCCATCAAATTACGAAAAGGGCAAACTCGTTTTCAACATCAAGCAAATACATAAATGAGACTGCTAATTGAAAATTGGATCAAATATTTGTGCACATTTCCTGTTACAAATTCAATCGTATTTTTCCCGAAAAAGATACATTCTATAAATCGCTGGGAACCGAACACAGCCCCACTCCTCCCCCAAGCCGCTACCTCAACCCAAAAATCTCCCCGTCAAAAAAGATTGGCTATGTACCCGCACATTATCATTATCATCATCCGCTCTAGTCCAGCGACACAGAGCTATGCTAAATATTTAAATGATGGCGAAAATACTATTCATTCTACAAACTTAGAAAAGTAACCCAAAAAACTGTATTGTCTGCAACAGTCTGAGAAAACAAAAGTTATTATAGAAACTCAAACTGGGAAGTAAGCACATACAGACTCTGATGTACTCGCACACTTAAACTCCAATTAGCGTAATTCCAAGTTCACTTTTAGTCTTCCTATGCCCCGCTTGGTGAAGTCCTCTGTTTTATGGTCCTAATTTGTATAAGTTTTGGGAGTTATGTTTTCTATTATGTCGTATTATTTAAAATATTGTTCTGCCTTTCAGCGAACAATTTCCATCGTGTGGTGTAAAAGTAGAGATTTTTCTAAGGGAGAAAGTGTTGAGGTTGACTGATAATTTCAAAAGTGTCTTAAGTACAGCCATGAGTCCTCATTTACATAAGAATAAATGCTCTAAATCATAATAGCAATTATCAGATCAAGTGATATAAAAAACACCCTGCGTTATGCCGCCACAAAACACGTTTTGAATACCAATTCCTTTCCATCTTATCACATCAGTTACAAAAATACCCGTGCATTTTTATCAAGCTAATAATAAAAACGAATTAAACTATGAACAAGTATATTAGAATGGAAAACTATACGGGTTGATTGTGCTGCAAGTAGACTGAAATGTTTGTGTTATTCTCATTGATCGACAACCGTGATAATCTAATAGGAAAAGAAAAAAATTAAAGATCGTGGACAAGGCTTGTGCCAAACAGACTTGTGGAATTAGACGCTAAGTTTTGTACTGCATCTGACACAAAATGCTGGGACAGCAGCGCTTGAAAAATTGCGTTGTTTTCATTCCATATGTTTATTTGATAACATAAATTATGTCGTGTTTCATTTGAAGTTTCATTTAATCGACACTTAAGTCCTCCAAGACTATAATAGTTACTATTAACCTTATTTTCTGTCACTAAGGGCACAGTATTATGAGCCACCTTTACTTCTATAGCAAATCAGAAATTCCTTCTTGAAAATTTCTGCTCTCATGTTGAGTGTCTGCAGTTGCCTTAGAATTCTGAATTATTTATCCTCCATTTTACTGTCGGTTTCTGTCTGAGACAAAGAGTGTTGTTGCTGTTCCTGTAAATGTTAACATTGTATATACTTAAATATAGTTAAATAGGCAGCAATAGTTTGTACAGGCGTGATGCAAAAGTTCATTTGCAAAGATTGCCAATGATCAGTAGATACCTGTAGATTTTTAAAGGCTTTATAATAACCTAATTAACTTCTTGAAGATGTGATACATCGACGCACTTTTGAGCCACTGTATGAAAAATACGACGAACATAACAAATAGCTAGTAAAATTGTGATGCAATGACCGATGTTAAAGCCCGAGGGATGTCTCGCTTTTAATACAGCTTGTGACTGTTATTATTTTGTGAAACTGGCAGAAGTAACCAGCTGCTGCATGCCCTTATCTGCAGGTTATGGTGCCGAAAATATGCAGAACTCAGATAGGATTCTTAGAACATTTCATCGCTCGAAAATTTTAATTAGTCCACATGATTTCCAATGATCATTGTCATCTTAAGTGCGTCTGATGGCAGTTTTTGTTACTTTCTCGCGGGTAAAATTCCCTTTTCTAATTGGAAATAATCTACAGTGAGTTTTTCAGTTTCTTCAGTATTACTTCATATTTTTCAACTGATGTTTTTGAACTTTATCGAATTAATAATTCTCAAGTGACGTTTTTGAGTTGATGAATGCAGTGCAACTCTTATACGTCAGAATATCTTCTAGAAATCAGTATTTTAAATATACCAATACGTGAGAAAAATTAGGCTGCTCAGAGGCAGCGAAAACATACATACAACTCAGGGTTTAAAAATTCAGAAGTACAGATAACAAAAGCCTTTCTCACACTTAATGTACATCAAGGATATGTTGAATACAGATAGGATACTGGTTTTGCTGATTATTATTATTATTATTATTTCTACAGGTGGTTAAATCAAGTTCATAATTTCAAAAATGATACCAACAATGCTAATAAAGATAAAAAAAAATTATAATAACATGAAACATTTCTTCTGTCACGAGGGATGCCCTGCCGCCGCTTCTCTTGGCCGATGCCTGGATCCACAAAACTCAATTTAACTTCAAAACCCAACGTGGAAGACGTTTTGGACTTCATATATTTATTGTTCCTACAACTTACGAATATGCAAGAGCCTTTCACGTCGCGCGTTTGATGCGCATACTAAGATGTCTTTTGAAATTTCATCATTCTAGATTTAACAGCTTATATCTATCAGTCATTTGGCATTACTTGTTCAATACGTGTCTCCTTCGATCAAAAGTTTTCTTTCGTATCACTTATTGAAAATTTCTAATTTTCATGTCCCATATTTTGATCATTGCCCAGTGTATCTTGTTTTGATATACGTATGATTCTTACCGTTGAATAATATGCCGTTATTTCCATGGCATCCGATCATATACTATATCTTCGCCCGTGTCGTTGGGTGACACCGTTGTTGCCAATCAAATAAGATTCTGATTCTTATTTGAACTAGCAGTTCCGTACGAGGACGGAGTTTTATCAAACCTGACAAAGTGGAAGCATCCAAACCATAAGAAAAGATGAAAATATTCGTTCTCTCGCCGTGCCCGTGACATGGTTCGAATCAATATCTCCTCTTAGACCAAAGTCGAAAGGCTACCCTCTCTCCCTATCCCACCCTTTCTCTCTTCTGGATTACAAATTATTCTTTCTTGTCCACTGTTCTTCGTCAAGATAATTCCTAAAAGTTTGGATAGGTCCGACACATTCAAGTCTCCCAGAATATCCAATCTCGGGTCTAAAGGAGTCAGTCGGATAGGCCTATAACATTCATCACACGAACGGAAAAAATTCGTACCGTTCGCAAAAGCTGATGCACTCCAACACCAAAAACAAGACAGCCAATCACGGGCTCGGAGAGGACAGCCAGTCTGGGATTGGTTGCCAAAGACGCGATTTCGACCAACGGGCTTCATCGAGCGTAAAGGAAGAAGCCCTCGGTATTTCCAGAAGCAAATCTGAGCTGGATGACACTGAGAACTGCGAGGCAAAGTTAAGAGGCAGATTTGCGGAGCGTTAGAGGGCGAGCCGAGGCGGATCCGTACAAAGCCTTTCAAACACCAGGGGATGCCGCCAAGTTTTCCTTGGGCAAACTCTTGAAAAATCTCTCTGTTTATCAGAGTATTTTGCTTTGGCATCATGGCCGAGGATAGAAAGAAGCTTAGGAGCGAAGGAAGAGAAGGAAGTGAGTAGCTCAGTATTGATCGCAGACTCGGATCGTCCTTCCCAAGGGACGAGCTGTGTCTCCGTCGAGACACTGATCGTGGCTGCGGGACTGCACCCTCGACTTATGCACTCCAGCTTTGTGGCTCTGCCGCTTAAGTAGACGACGGTACACTTCATGATTCTACTTCTAACAATAAAAAACTCTACATGTTACTTGTGTCTATGTTAATTTTTAAACGTATTAGAGTTTTTCAACTTCCTCTTGTTGGGATTGTTGATATTATTTCGGTTTCCGTTCTGAATTTGAAATTGAATTCTTGGAGAACAAAGACTATTAACTGGCATTAAATATATATGTATAGAAAATAATAAGAAAAATATCCACTCGTAGGTTTTACAAAAACTTCTTATCATATTTCAGAAAAGAACACGTGACGTGAAGAACGCATTTTGTTTCCAGCTTTAACAATTCTTTAATTATAAGTAAAAATCCACGGCTGAGCTGTGCGAGTTTTGGACTTTGCCAAAATTCACAGGACTGCGCACAAACTGGAAGCGTGTATTTAAATCTAACGACAACAAAACACAAGACTGGATAAATTATTTTCTCTAAATGCAACGTGAACCAATCCCAGCGTAATATTGAGATTGAAAAATATTGATATGTTACACAAAACTACAACCACAACTACCTATTAAAATCTCATTCTAATAATAATTGAATGATATTAACACAAAGTCCATTATCTTATACTACATTCTTCGGATACAAAGAGTGTTTTAGATTTTGGACACCCGTCTAGGAAAAATAACTTAGGTAGGCGACTCGAAACATTCAAACTCAGATAGCAAGAAAGAACTCCAGTTAAGCATCGCATTATTATACCTAACATTTGTGGATAGACTTGACATCTCGTAGTGTAGAATTAGCCTAGCCAGTCAACTACAAGGATCATAAGCTCACATGAGTTGGATGACGAATGACAAAAACCAACTCCATGACGGATGACAAAAACCAACTCCAGTTGACGGATAACAAAAACCAACTCCAGCTAACAGATGATGACAAAAACCAATTCCAGTTGACAAAAACCAACTCCAGTTGACGGATGATGACAAAAACCAACTCCAGTTGACAGATGGCAAAAATCAACTCCAGTTGACGGAATACAAAAACCAACTCCAAGCGAGCGGACATCTTGAGGACCTACCCCAAGTGCTATGTGAACTGTGGCTGCTAGAGAGGACACCATAATATTAACTCTGATACTCCCATTTCCTGAAAGATACATGACCCTAAAAATTAGATGACTGCTTCTTAGTACTGTACTAACTGTTGAGATCGCTTTTAATGTGGTTGGTAGTTAAACCTGGAATATAATAATATAATAATGACAACATTTATGTCATACCTATGTGATGTTAGATGACATTTATGTGATGTGTTAAAACATTTATTTAATGTGTGATAGCAATGTGTTATCACATCGCACATAGAAGAAAATTTAACATTTTATGTGATATGCTCTACGAGAAGCATGAGATGTTTATAGAGATGTTGACTTCAAATGCCTTACTAACATAGTCAATCACATGAACCTTCATACCCATGTGCCAAAACACTGGGGTTATCATGATTAATATTTTCATAATTAAAATAAAAGTTGAGCCACCATAGTTAGTTAGTGACAGGGAGCCTTTCAAAATTACAAAAAATGAAAGACTGGAGTTAACATGTGACGTGCGTGTTGGAGGTCGGTTGTGTGGAACTGCAGTCTCTTCTAGGAGTCAAAGAAAAGTAGAAAAAGAACACGTAAGTTCTGCCTAAAGCAAATCTGAACGCGCAACGGCATTGCTTGTTTTACAATGAGTAGCCAGAATTAAGGCTACCACTGAAATACACTAATTTCCTAATGCAGACTGATGGAAAAAGGTATAATTCTAATACCCTCGAATAAATTAAAAATCGTATCTCCCCAGAAACGAAAACCCAAAAATATGTCGAAGCACAATTTCCATTAACACCCACACACATGCATGATACAATTTTGTAACATGCTTACGTCCTTCTGTGATGATGACCCATAAATAATTTCTGTCTGGCATTGAAAATATATTGTTGAAAGGGAAAATAGTAGCTTCTACCTCCTCGATCATCAACCCTTCACTCATCAATTTATTTTCAACGTTAAGCAATCAATGTTTTTTGAAATCAATAACAGAGGGGGTTAAGTTTGTTAGAAAAGTTTTTCATGCGTGATGCATAATGCAGTGAAGACTTAAGTCTACTGTTGATGAGAATAGGTTAGGCCCTACAAATAGATTTCATTCTCTTTTAGTTTCAGGCTGTCTTTCTCGACCGTCACTTATTTTACTATGCAGATAACTCTGGCTGTGAAAGTGTGCAAGCCACACGCCATTTTTAGAGATAAATTAAATTAACTAATTAAAATGTAAGTTGCAGTGGATGCATTAACAGGAAATTTTATCACGAATGAGAAGTTGCCAAAGAACTATCATCAAATTCAAGGATACGTTTAATAATTTAGCATTTCGTATGTTTTCTCCCTAAAAAAAGTGAGTTTACTTACTTATATTAATTTTATAAACTTTGCCACACTCGGACTGCATGAAGTTGAAACATTATTAAGGACATTAATTACAGTTTAGTGATTACACTTTTCAAAAGTTGAACTCAACAAATGTCAAAATTTTTCAATGATAAAAAGCAATTGTTTCACTTGCTAAATAACAATAAGTACTCAAACTTGATTAAATCCTGAACAGGCTTGTACGGTTTGTGAATGATGGTTGGTAATCATGCATCATAAACGTAAAATGTGGATCACCCACATTTTACGTTTATGATGCATGATCACCAACCTTCATTCACAAACCGTACAAGCCTCTTCAGGATTTAATCAAGTTTGAGTACTTATTTATACAACTACACAACCTTGAAATTTTGTACCTCAGAGCCTGGTAGTTTCTACTTCACTAGTAGGAATCCTTGTTTTATTAAATTCATTTGTCCCAACAAGATAATTACTATTTCTTACATTCGATTATGCCTCTCAAGCTGATGGAATGCCTATCCTTTACGTGACAAGGTTCCACGATCTACGATATATAACGTACAAATGTTCTTCAATTCAACTTCAGCAAGAAAGATCCATAATACTTAGAGAAGCAAATGTCATTTAAACTTTGGAATCTGTTTTCCTAAGTTTGTACTTCGTTGACAAATTTTGTGAATTTTCTTCAGTTGGCGTTCATCACGCACATCAACTATTCGCTTTGTGTACTTAGTGCACACGCTAAGCTTTTCAAAATCCTTCCCACGCAAAAAAATTAGTGTTAAGAGTTTTACTGAGGAAAAAATCACCAGCTTCTCTTTGCTTTGCGTGAGCAACTTTTCTCACTTGTAGGTTGAAGAGAAGCTTCCGAGACATGATTAAAAGTCTGGAAAGTGGCCTTAGGGGCAGTCGCAAGAGTTACGCAAGGCTTAACCATCAAAATGTGCACACTGTCTGATTCCCTCACGAGTTTTACTCAGTACAATTAATTAGGTGGAAACGGATATCTAAATCTTTTCTCTTAACGAAAGTTTTACAGACGAACAAGCATCACTGTGCCTGAGTTCGTAGTCTCGCTGTCGTGCGACGATAGTAGAGCAAGACCTCAGCCTTCTACATCCTTAGGTTTGAAAAAAAGAAAAAGAAAGAAATAAACTTCATTCTATTCAGTTATATGTACATAAAATATACAATGATCATTCAATTCTAAGTACTAACATCTTAAACCAGTAATTATGCTTACAGCGAGTGTCCGTCCATCTTGTGACTTGAGATATACTCGTAGGAACACGATGCAATCTGGAAGTTTGAGAGAAAAGTCAGTTTATGTCAAATCAGTCGGTCAGCCTTCCTGGTCTCTCCGTCTCAAGCAGAGAAAATTCGAGAGCTATGTGTGGAAGCGAACCCTCGAAACCAGGGATCTGGGAACACGAGAACAGATCGCTTACCACTCAGCTACAGAAACCAAGAAACCAAAGCAGCTCTAGCCAAGTCTGGAACCAACTTTCAATGGACGAAAAAAAAACTAGGTAAAAGGGAACATTTTTGATACCAAACGTTTCCTATTAATTTTTTTCCTTTTGCATTGGTTCCACTTCTCATTTTAAGGGTGAAGTTTCCAATAAATCAATCAATTAGGACGAGTACTCCTGATTTTACTAATTGACAACTCGCCATTAGAGAAGTTATTAAACATTAAAATTGAAGGAGGTCCAATGTGATCAAAAAAATAGTTAGAAGCTTGTTATTACTGAGAGAAGCAAAAAATGAAGACTAAAAGCAGTACAAGCAGCTAATAAAGAAGTAAAATTATTTTCAAAAACAAGAGAAAATACTTTACATTTTCTTGAAAATTTACTAGAGGGGAAGATTTTGAGCATCCTCTCATCAGAAGTAACCAATAAATTAAATTCCATCAGTATGAATAGAAATAAAGAAAATTTCCAACCAGTGGCACCAAATAGAACTAAAATAATCACGCAGCTAAAGAAAAAAGTTTAGTTTAAACTATAAAGAGACTCTAAACTTATCTTACATAATGGGAACTTTGGCCCGCCTGCTTCACCTCAATCTACAGTACAAGGTGGACCATGTTGGTCTGCTTGGTTTTAAATCACATTATAGGAAAAAGGCGTAAAAATATGAGACACTTGACAATTCTTCCTCCAGCATGCCGCTCTGTACCGCAGAAAACACGGGAAAATGTGTTCAGTTCATTTCGCATGGAAAATAAGTGTAGAAAATTTTGCGTCGCAAAAATGATATGCGCAGCGGCCCGATGTTCGATTTCCCAGTGAATATTGTTCAAGAAGTTAAAATGCAGGATTGCCTGATCCCAACCAATGGTCGGGCTCAGCACTGTTAAAATATTATTATATAGATGTACCTAAGTAACAAAGCTTATCAACAGAGCCGCACCAAAAAACATTCGAAAATTAAGTGAAAACAAAGCCAAATCAATTCCATTTGACATAGCGCCAAACTCAAGTACGCACAAAGGGTGTCTAGAAAATCACTCTTTGATTAACGGTATATAAGCTAATTCAAACATGAACATTGCTAAACATGGGAACCGAGTCTCTAATTATTTATGTGATTTTTCTGTGATTTGAGATCTTGGACCTAAAAACCACTAAAGTACAAGCAAATCTAAGATCACCGCTACTCCACAGCAACGCAGTTTCATGAGCTAGAATCTGCAGCAATAAACAGAGTTGTGGTCATGTAACGTCATTTCCGACTCGAGTATCATGTGACTCCACCTAAACCCAACAGAATTGGTACAACGATTTTAGTGAGAAAGGGTGTATCTGTGATCAGAGAAAGAAACATTCTGATCGACCATCAGTCTCGGAGGAAGTTCTTGATCGAGTTAGAGAAGCATTCAGGCGCAGCCCTATTCAGTTAAGAGAAATCGAGAGTTACAGCTCCTCGAAAGCACAGTTTGCGAAATCCCACTCAAACACTTACAGTTTCACTCTCACCCAGCAGCAATTAGCTGTACTGTTGATATGCTGCAGAAAATCTGAACTGAATGGTGGTATCGCATCGATGTTTGCCGAAAAAACAAATGGGCGAGCAATGAGTTCCCTTAATGCTAACCTATACCTCATATAATTGAGTGAAATCCCGTGCTATAAAATCTCATCAACAACTACTACAATAAAGTTATGATTTACCTTCTTGATATTAGGCACTTTTTGAGGCACCCAGTATGTCAACACCTCACTGAAGAAAGAAGAAACAAAAATGATATCCAAGATATGCAGGTTACAAACTGCTTTTGAAAGGGATTACTTCAATTGTTCCAACGATGACCGTGAACACTTCGCACAAAAATCAAACATTCAACAAATTCAGGCGAACACACTTTAGTAAGAGGTCCAGTTATTCGATACGTTTTCATTCTAAATAAGAGGCGACGAGTGAAAGGGAAGATCAGGCTAGATGTACCTTAATCCTTCAACAGCCCCACGTATTACAGATTTTGCAGTACTCTTAGGAGGAGACAAGGAATTTTTCTCACGGAGACAAGGTCTCCACCAGCAACAGATCCTAAGCCATCATGAAGAAGATGCCTTTAGTGCCTGGAATGTATTTTAGTGGAGAGCAAGGAGATTAGTGTATTTTAGTGGAGAGCAGAGACATTAGTGGAGTGTATTAGAGTATTTCAGTGGAGAACAGGGACATTAGTGGAGTGTATTAGTGTATTTTAGTAGTGAGCAGTTTAGTGAAAAGTGAGCGTGTCGACAGTTTCAGCTCCATATTACGGAGGAATTCTAAATTGGAGCAAACACTATCGGAAATATGAATAACTTCGCGCCTAATTCCACATTAGCTGTAAGTGCTCCTTGTTTTAGGTCATAAATACAATCGCGTAAATTTCTAATTTGTACTCAATGACCAAAATACAACAGTCCAAGGAAGTCGCATCAAACCACATCTCCATTTCAAGCCTCAGGGAACATGAGATGGTGTCACTATCTGCTGGACAGATGAAGCTTGAAATTGTTCACTAAATACTCTATTTCACTATAACAGTGAGAGAAATAATTCGAATTAAATCTTTGAAGAATGGATACACAACCAACAAGATGAGCGTCTTGTAAACGCTCATTCTACGAACCAATAACAAAATTGAAAATTGGCTAGTATGAAAAATGAAATGATTGGCGGCAACATAAGAAAGCATGACACCTTCTTTTGCTGTAAAATGTTTAGTTAACGAAGCGCTGAGAGACTCAAATACATCAAACATTGTGCACAAAGATGAAATCATCTCTGCCACTCACTGTAGCTAACGTAAGGCAGCCTATTTTATAAATAAAAGTACAACCATCCGTTCAAAGATTCTAGTTTTATTTCAGAATAACGACCATTGCCCATGCTGTGAGTTTTCGCCTTTTTAAAAATTCGGGACTCATTTTCTAGCTTTCGAGAGACAGAAAACAATAACTTTTCTCTAAACCTAAAATTTTCCTCATCATGTTTGTTCAATAAGGAGATAATATGAATCCAAATGAGGCGAAACATCATCGTATGCACAAAATGGATTCAAGATTCTATGTTAAATATTGGGTTGCCCGGAAAGTTCGTGCCGATTTTTAGTAGTTCATCTTTCGACTTATTAAGAACATGAATGAATTTGGAAAGTAAAATTTGACTACACCTCCATTTAGAGCACACCTGATCCTTTTCTATTTCCATAGAGGAAAAATCAATCACAAGCAACCAAAGAAATATACAAGTTTACAGTGACGAGTGTTTGGCTGATCCATCAGGCTAATGCCAGACCACACGTTTCTTTTGAAACCTGTCAAAAACTGCTGCAGCTTGGCTGGGATGTGTAATCCCATCTTCCATATTCACCAGATATTGCTCCTTCAGATGATCATTCATTTCGGTCTTAGAAGAATAGTCTTAATGATAAAAGTTTCAATTTCTTGGATGACCTAAAAAGATACCCTGATGAATTCTTTGGTATGAAACCACCTCAATTCTCAAAAGAGTATTTTCTAGTCAAAAGAAAGATGAAAACGCTTTGTGCAACAAAATGGTTCATATTTGGTTGATTAAAAATGTATTGGCTTATATATATATTGAACTTTTTCTCTCCTTTAATAATCGGCATGAACTTTCCAGACAAGCTGATAGAATGGCGACATACAGGGGTACAGGGTGAAAAATTGAGAAGGAAACTTTGGTGGATAAAAAATATGGACATTTAAACATTTTTGCCTATATAAGGTAATGTCACATATTCGTTATTTATTAAATGATGTTTAAAAGTCTACGCTGCAGAAGTGAGGTAGTGTCACAAACTCGTTATTCATTACAGGATGTCCAAAAGTCTACGCTGCAGAAGTGAGGTAATGTCACATATTCGTTATTTATTACAGGATGTTTAAAAGTCTACGCTGCAGAAGTGAGGTAGTGTCACAAACTCGTTATTTATTACAGGATGTCCAAAAGTCTACGCTGCAGAAGTGAGGTAGTGTCACATATTCGTTATTTATTACAGGATGTTTAAAAGTCTACGCTGCAGAAGTGAGGTAGTGTCACATATTCGTTATTTATTACAGGATGTCCAAAAGTCTACGCTGCAGAAGTTAATGAAATTAGGAAATAAAAGTTAATAAGAGGCTATTTGTTAATTGTAACGTTTTTACAATAAATATTCCCCGTGAAGAAACATATATGTGAATCAACTTTTAAGACGCAGAGAACATGAGGTGAAGGCGCCAACTTTATATTTATGACGATGAGATGACGGTGTCAATGAACTGAACGTATTTAATATGAAAGTGTGACTATATGTCAATTATGTGCTACGAATGAGATGAAACTATGATTAGAAACCACTAAATTCGGACGTTATAATGAACATGACATATTGAACAAAATGGCAGACATGATGCAACTGCATCACCACCAGCAGTAACACGCGTATCATTTCAACTCTCAGTAAAACTCGCTTGTTAAAACGCACAAAGAAACCAATTACAGTAAGCCTTGAGCTAGAATTACATGGCTAGTGACAACCTGTACAGCAACTCCTTCCAACTACCAAGCGGCCTAGAATATCATTCCTCAGTGGAGCGTGGTGCATTGACCACACAAACGTATTCCATGAGGCTTGGGCGTCAGGTAGAGTAAAGGGACTTGGGCGTCAGGTAGAGTAAAGGGACTTGGGCGTCAGCTAGAGTAAAGGGGCTTGGGCGTCAGGTAGAGTAAAGGGGCTTGGGCGGCAGGTAGAGTAAAGGGGCTTGGGCGTCAGGTAGAGTAAAGGGGCTTGGGCGTCAGGTAGAGTAAAGGGGCTTGGGCGTCAGGTAGAGTAAAGGGGCTTGGGCGTCAGGTAGAGCTGAGGGCCTCTCGAAGGACATAGAAGCTACGACGACACAACTTGGTTGGCCCCCGTCCCGAAGTCAACCATGTTCACTTGGCCAGGCACGTCCACCACGTCTGACTCGCACTCTGCTGCAGCGTTGAGCATGTTAAGCGTAACCTCCCTGTGAGGCGTCCCACTCTCTGCCACCGCTGCCTGCAAGTATATCTGGTGTCACGTGGTGAACAGCTGCAACGTGTCAATGCAGGCATTTATACAGAGGTAATTGTACCACATAACTAAACAATGGAATGCTAAGTAATTTAAATTTATGGTTAAATCAGAGGAATTCACAAGAACTGTCGAGAAAAATAAAGAAGTGTATGTACATTCTAGTTTCTCGAATGTCGAAGTAATTTAACATTATGGTTAACTCAAAGGAATTCAAACGAAGTGTCAAAAAAAATGAACGAGTGTAAATACATAACACCAAGAAGATAATTCATTAAATCCCACAAAATGTTCCTGTAAAATTATGCATAATTATTGATGTAGTTAGTTCAAGTTTGTAAGAATACAAAAGGCTATAAAAATACTTTTCACTGATAAAATTCACGAAGTTCATTCAGTACAAGAACGAAGAGTTCCCAAAAAAACTACCCAACATTCCTTTGCATTATAGAACGTAAACAGTACTACGAACCTATTGAGAGTAACTAAACTTCGAGAAAAGCATTAAATTCTACAGAATTGTGCCCCTATAGCCTCTTAAATGGAATTCCAACGATGGCAATGAGTATTTTGTGGGTGCGACAAGTTAAGTTAGCTTGTGCTACATTAAGGCAATCATATTGACTTTTTTATTGAACAACCATGATCATTACCATGACGTGAAAGAAAGATGGGGCAGTCAGCAATGGCTGCACTCCCACTCCACCAAAACAGACCACTTCTACTACCTCAATGCAGACCACCCCCACTACCTCAAAGCAGACCAC